>BNCP01000014.1:2122500-2142500 GCA_019650235.1 Volvox reticuliferus
AAGTTGGATTAGTGGCCGGCCGTGACACTTAGGCTCGTAACCACCGAGTTCTTGAAAGTATTCTCGCCCAGCTAGGTTTCTCAAGGGATACACCCTAGGGGAAGACGTGCGTTTACTGCTCTCTGCCGGTCCCCGTCTTCGCGGACATAGGCAAACTCGAAAACACCATTGCTGCGCCACCTGCCCAGCTTTTGAACCTCCCCCCGGTCGGCTCCTCCCTGTACCAGTGCCGTTGCCCCGCCTCGGCGCAAGTCGTGCGGGCAAAGGTTCTGTCGGACACCCGCCGCTTTGCATAGGTTTTGCAGTGAGGTGCGAAACTCCCTGTACGACATTGCATCCACGTGGTGCAAGTACCTTAGGATAGTTTAGTTTACCTTGCCTCTTTGGATTAGTGCAGTTACCTTAGAAAATTTGGGCCTTCCTTGCCTCCCTGGAGTGGTGCAGTTACCTTAGAAAATTTCAGGTTTCCGCCTGCCTTGCCTCCCTGGTGTAACAGCCTACCTGGCACCTTAGAAGAGACGACTAAACCGAGATGGAGGTGTTGATAAACACCGGGGTGTTCCCAGGGATTATATACTCGCTTGTAGTACGGCATAGGCGCAGATGTGGTAGTGTTGTACCATTAGATGACGGCTTCTGAACCATCTGGAGAGTTGGCGATAGAGATCTGACCATGTACGGTTACCATGTACCGGATTGTACAGCCATAGCCGTAACTATGTACTGCTCCGTACCGGATAGATGTATATGTACCGCTATACGGTATGCGCCCTTATAATAATTAATAGGTTAGAGAGAAATGTCTTTATGGAAATATTATAAGTCACGATGTAGTCTGTTACATTCCTCCCCACCTGAAGCGAGAGTCCCTGCGAGCTCATTGACTCTACAGAGTTGAATTATATCCCTTGGGGGTGTGTGGAGTATTACTTTTTCCGAGCATGCTTAGCCTTTGGCTTAGGTTGAGGCTCTGGCTTTTGCCTCTTTCGTGTTTCTTGGGTAGCCCAGTATTCATCAATGGCAGCGTCAGTTATATTAGTTTCTGGCTCCCAACTGTTATGCTCGGGGCCGTAGCCTTCCCACGACACCAAGTACTCCCGTCGTGTTTTCCCTCGACCATAGGATTTATCTCTGTGATCCAGTAGTCTGTCGACTGCCCAGTAGGGTCCATCGTCCAGAACTGCTACCGGTCCGGCTGGTGTTCGACCTGTCCCTTCAATATAGGGTTTTAACAGGGAAATATGGAAGACATCATGGATTCGGTATTCCGGCGGCAGGCTGAGTTTTACAGCTACAAGGCCGATAAGTTTAGTGATTGGAAATGGCCCAATCCATTGTGGCAAAAATTTTGTGGTTCCTGGAGTTTTGAGCCGGATATTTTTTGTGCTCAGAAGGACTTTTTGTCCCACCTTATATCCAGAATCCCTGCGTTTCATATCAGCATATTTTTTGAAATTATCTTGGGCCCGTTGGATAAACATTTTAGCTCTGTCGACAGATTCTTGTATGTCACTGCAAAATCGTGCAGCTGCAGGAACACTAGCATCCTGCATACCCAATAAATTGGGAAGCCGTGGTGTTCGGCAATAATTTAGTTGAAAGGGTGTTGCCTTGATGGACTCCTGGTATGAGTTGTTGATGGCGAACTCAACCATTGAAAGCTTTGTGTCCCAGTCATCTTGTGATGGGTTCACGTAATTGCGGAGGATCTCCTGCAACAGTCGGTTCATCCGTTCTGTCTGCCCATCCGTTTGTGGATGATAAGCCGTAGATAGTCGCCGCTCTGTGCCAGTTAGGCGCATGAGTTCTCCCCAGAATTTGCTTACAAATTGGGGCCCTCTATCGGAAACTACCTCTTCTGGGAAGCCGTGGCTTCGAAAAACATAGTCCACATAGAGCTGGGCTAAGTCCTCAGCAGTCACATCATTCGTGGTGGGAGCGACCCGGCACATTTTTGATAGCCTGTCCACGAAGGTGACAATAGTGTCGTTGCCTGCTTTTGTGCGTGGCAAATGCGTGATAAAATCCATGGAAACACTACCCCAGACGTCTCTGGGTATAGGTAATGGCTGAAGTAAGCCCGCAGGTTTTCGCTGAAGTGGCTTATTGTGCTGGCAGAATCGACACGCCTTCACAAACCGCTCTACTTCCACAGTTAAGCCAGGCCACCAGAACTCTCTTTTAATGAGTTCTGTGGTTCGATCGACTCCCCTGTGACCGGCGTATGGGCAGTCGTGCAATTCCCGCATTATTCGGGTTTTTAAGTCCGGACATTTTGGCACGACTATGCAGCCATTGCGGCGGTAATATCCGTCCGCATCACGCACGACACCATCCCTCACCAGAGCGCGCGTATCATCGAAATACGCATCTTTCTCATATGATTGAAGGATATGGACTGGTACTTCCGACGAAACAACATATCTAGCCTGTGTTCTTGCCACCAAAGTATAGGCGTGCATTTGGCTTAGAGGGTCAGCGACATTGATCCTCCCTGGTCTGTATTCCCAGGCATAATTAAATCGTGAGAGGTATTCCATCCAGCGTACTTGACGTCTGGAGAGCCTGGCCAAGCTTCTTTGAGTATCCAAAAATGTATTTGGATTATGATCTGTGATCAGCGTAATGGGAGGTCCTTCAAGGTAACAACGCCATTGTTTAAGCGCCGTAATAACACCCAAGAGCTCTTGCTCTGTAGTTGTATAGTTTCTCTCAGCTTGTGTAAATTTAGCACTGGTATATGCCACTGGTCTTCCTTCTTGTAATAGTACTCCTCCAGTACCATGAAGAGAAGCATCAGCAATAACCTCAAAGGGTTTTGTAACATCCGGAAATCAGAGTGTAGGTGCGTTTGTCAGTGCAAACTTGACACCATCAAATGCGTCCTGTTGTTCCTTACCCCAATGCCAAGGCTCAGTGCTACCAGTGAGCTTCGTTAATGGAGCCACTAGTGTTGAGTATCCTTGGATAAATTTTCGAAAATAATTTGATAAGCCCAGAAATCCTCTTAGGCTTGAGACTTCATTAGGGGTAGGCCAGTCACGCACGACCTTGACCTTAGAGTCATCCACTTTGAGGCCATTTTTACCGACGATCATTCCAAGGAACTTAAGTTCCTGTCGGTTAAATTCGCATTTGCTTAGTTTAGCCTGAAGCTTCTCCTTGCGTAGTGTCTCTAAGACTGTACGCAGATGCTCTTTATGCTCTTGAGGAGTTTTACTGAAGATGATTATATCATCCAGATACACCAGCACGAATTTACCAATATATGGTTTAAAGACCGTGTTCATTACGGTTTGGAATGTGGCCGGTGCATTTGCGAGTCCCATGCTTAGGACCAAAAATTCATAATGCCCGAACGGTGTACGAAAGGCAGTTTTCTGACGGTCGTTTTCACTGATCCGGATTTGATGATAACCCGACTGCAGGTCAATTGATGAGAAAATGGTTGCCCCATGTAAAGCATCAAATAGATCCTCCGGGTTAGGAATAGGATATCGATTTTTAATGGTGGCTTTATTTAGTTGCCTGTAGTCGATGCACATTCGTAGCCCACCATCCTTCTTTGCAGCAAATAAGATCGGTGACCCCCATGGGGATGTTGATGGTTGGATGAGGCCTTTATTCAAAAGGTCCTCCACCTGTCGTTTTACCTCCTCTATCTCCTGTGGAGAGAGGCGATACATTCGTGAAAAGACAGGTTTTGTATCTGGTTCAAGATCAATAGTATGCCCAATTCCCCGGTCCCTTGGTAGACCCTGGATTGGCTCAAAAACGTCCTTGTATTCCTCCAGCAAGGCCTTGAGCTCGGAGTCTTTTATGATCTCCGGTTGTTCATTTGGGGCCTGCTGTGGTGTCACAAAGGTACTGCAAAGATAGGGATTATCTGGAAAACATTTTAATGGTGGTGGTGGTGGTAACTCCACTTGTGCTACGTTTGCCATAGGTGTAGCAGACTCTGCAATGATCGGGGTATCTTGTTCTACCTCTCGTACCACTACCAGCATTCCTGGTGTGTTTTTCTTAATTGTTCGTCGTGCTGCACTAGCCGACATTAAATCTGGTGTTGTTTTTGATGCTAACACGGCACAGACAGTGCGCATGGCTTGAACTCCTGCATTCTCCTCCCCACCTGAACCCTTCTTGCCTCGGCGAGAATCCGCTATTAGCTGGATAGGTTTCCGAGACCCGTTGGTTGGGGATTGAAGAAGGCAAGTAAGTCCAGGAACATCTAATAATGCTCCATTGGCTTTTAACCAATCCATGCCCAGGATCAATTGGATTCCTGGGAGGAGGTTTGGCATGACTAAGGCTCGAACTGTACCCAGGTACTTTTGTACTTGGAGAGTCAGTTCAGTTTGGCCTTTGATTGGAACTTTCTTTCCATTGGCTATCTCTACCTCTATTGAAGGGCCATTAGTTAGATTGCCTTCATGTACGACAGAGTTGTCCACTATGGTATGGCTAGCACCAGTATCCACAAGTGCCGTAGCATCAAATGCGCCAATTTTACACTTGAAGATTATAGAGTTATCTGGTTCTGCCACCCGGAGCCGTGGTTGTTCAGGCGGGTCATACCATACCTGAATTGTTCTGTCTATATTAATATATTCTCGACCACCTTCCTTAGTAGGAATAGTGAATAGTTGAGTTCCTTTGGGATACTCGCAAAGTAGAGACATGCCCTGAATAATCTTGTCATAATTGCTTGTTTTAGGCAGGACAAAAACAGCACTGGTATCAAATGGGCTGTTAGCTTTACAGCGCTTATAATGATTGATCCATTGCTTTGCCTGCTCAAATGGTGCATTTACCCATATGTGCTCACCAGTGATATTGTGCTTAAAGAATGATTGTTTTGGTGAGGCATAGACGGAACAATGAGAATTGGAGCCATCATCGTTACAAGCCGCGTCTATTGTGAACTCCCGCCCGGTCATAGCCTGGATACGGATGAATTCCGCACGACTGAACATTGCATGTTCCGCTATGGAAACACTGCTCTCTCTTGGTCTCTCAGTTCTCTTGGACGCAGCGCAGTCTCCGTCCAGAACATTACGCTGCGCAGCCTCCTATCGCTTGCGCTGGTTGTGCTTTGTGCACTCTCGCCACTGCGCCGGCTCCTTCTTCTCCGGTAGCCCTTCTTCCTTCACACAGTGCCAGCAGTAGCCCTTATCGAAGCAGATTTTTTGTAGGTAGTTGTCCGGTGCTTCCCGGTTGCCCTCCGGCCGTGATGGCTTAGGCCGCTTGGCCGACCGCTCCGCCATGAGCGACTGCAGGATCTGGTTTTTGCGTGAGGATTGAAGGGATTTGTAAGTGGGCTTCTTGCCATATTGCTTAGGTCTTGATGAGCCCTTACCGTGAGAATTGTTATGTGGGCGCTTCTTAGCATATGCCACATGTGCTTCACCCTCAGACCCCGTGCTTTCATCAGGGTTGCTAGGTTCATCCGAGTCATATGACAAGCCCTTTGCTAAGCCTGCCTGCTCTGTTGTTGGAGCCGTTGCAGCTGCTACTGCGGCTGTGACCCGCACGGACTTAGCCACTTTCATGCGGTGTTCAGCAGCATATGCTGCTTTAATAGCAGATTCCAGCGTCTTATGACGCCGGTTATTTCATCTACCGCAGCAGCTTTAGCTAGGCTTGGTTGCATATGGGTAAAGAACCATGAGATTTTATCTGTTTCTGCCATATCGGGGGCATCTAGCAGAATTAATAGAAATTTTTGTACATATTCAGAGACGGTCATACCCGGGGTTTGTACCGCCTCCCCACGCTGAAGCCGTTCACGTGCTTCTAATAGTTCATGCATATACGTGGGATCCCCGAAGGCTTTCTTAAATTCTTGTGCTAAGGTTGCCCCATCTAAGGTTACGCCCTTAAGCATATAATACCGCTGCAGGCTATCAAACCACTTGCTAGCGGGTCCTTGTAGGAAGAATTTAAAGTTGCTAACATGATTCATGCCTGTGAGTTTCATGTACTCTACGACAGCATTGTACCACACCAGCTTGTCTGATATGGTCTTAGAATCATGCTTAGGATCACCCGTCAAGTATGGCGGCCGTGGCAATAGCCTAGCGAATGGTACGGGTGTATTATAATCCGCGGTGTCGCTCACCTGCTGGATGTTGTTTAGTTGCCCCGCCAGCTGGTTGAGGTTCTGCCCATGGCTGTGCAGGACCTGGTTCTGTGAATGCATCATATTTCCGATGTGATTCACATTTGTGTTCAGCCGCTCCAGCAGATGTCCCTGGGAGTTTACACGTCCTCGGACATCATTTAGCTGCTGAGCTACGGCGGTTACATCCCGTCCGTCGCCCGCTGATGTGCCATATGTGGGCTGCTGAGTCGGCTGGTGTGCCAACGGGGAGAATGGCCCCACTCCTTGATATTCCGGGGCTCCAAATGGAAAGCTCGGCGGCATCATTCCATTGTGTGAAATGGGCTGCATGCCCATATTGAACGTTGTTGCTGGCTGCTGCAGCTGCATCCTCGGATCACGTGCACCAGTTACTGCTGCACCCTGGGGGGGCACAGCCGGACCCGCGCCTGGCTCTCTAGCCTGCAATGCCGCAGTCATGTGGTTATCGTTAGTTGCTGGTGTTGCA
Source organism: Volvox reticuliferus (assembly GCA_019650235.1). NCBI lineage: Eukaryota > Viridiplantae > Chlorophyta > Chlorophyceae > Chlamydomonadales > Volvocaceae > Volvox > Volvox reticuliferus. Next base: position 2,129,112 of record BNCP01000014.1, read on the forward strand.
ACAATGTTTGCAGCCGTTAGCCTCTCTGGAATTATATCTAATTGCGCTCGCATTATAGGTGTTTGTGGTGATAGGATCCGCCCTGGCCACGACGGCATCAGGTTACGGAAACGACTAGCTAGGCCGACCAATCCGTGCCTCACTTCGCTTTGATTAATATTTCCGCCATCTGCTGGGACATTAGGCACAATATTAGCCTCGCCCGCATTTATTATTTGTGGCGTTCTTAATTGGTCATGTTGTGACCGGAACCCGCCCGTAGGCATACGATTCTCAGCGCCCATAGGCTGTTGAAACGATAACGGGCTATTTTGTTGATGTTTTCCTTATCCTTTTCAATTGATTTTTAAGAATCTTTAATTATAACTATTCTTATTATTGCTACCGCTTTTATTATCTAGTCTAGTATTTTTTAGGTATTTTTAGTTATTTATTCAGTTATTTTTTAGTTATTTTTTAGGTATTTTTAGTTATTTATTTAGTTATTTATTTGGTTATTTTTAGTTTGTTTATTTAGTTTATTTATTTTTGGTTATGTTAGTTTTTGTCGGTTAGGTAAGGCCCCTGGGAATTCTTACAGTCGTCCGCCCCTGTAAGGAGTCCTAGTAGTGTAAGGCCCCTGAGAATTTTTACAGTCGTCCGCCCCTGTAAGGAGACCTAGTAGTGTAAGGCCCTCGGGAATTTATGCCGTCGCAAGCAAAATGCAATCATTTCTGTTGGGCAATTTTTAGGCTATTTAAAGCATTTTTTGACCTCTTTAGCTAGGTGTTTTCAGTCTTTTGTTGCATGTAGTAGCTATGTATCCTGCAGGGCACTGGCCAGCCCTGCAAGATGCATGCTCTAAAGGTTATTAATTATTTAAAAGGTTATTTATTGTTAGTATATACAAAGTTCCTAGTCAATGGCCTGCTAATGGGTCTGGCAAGGGATATCCTTACAGTCGTACAGCAATGATCTGCATTTATCGCCTGCAAATTCTTTAGACAAATTCCTCCTTGCTTTTAAATCATTGAGCTCATCTATCATTGGTTCTTTAAGGAATAGGATATCTACAACAATCAACAACGCCGCCAAGCAACCTGCTCGATCCCTGAAGGTAACCATTGCGGCTGACATAGTGCAAGTTCGCAGAAATGCTTCAAAATAATGCATATATTCGTTATAGGTTATGCAATGGGGGCAAACATGTTTTCAAGGATGCGCCTACGCCGACAAACCAGCCCAAGTTGGCTGTTGGTGGTCTTGGGCATCGTGGCTCTTCTGGCGCTCTTTGGCGTAACTATTGCTGGCGCTACTCGCCATGGTAAGCGATAAAGTAGTTAGTAATTTTAGCATGCGATTCCATGGTACTTTGTGTTGTGGGTTGCCATTGCCGTGGTGCCGCTGCGGCGCGATAGCCACACCGCACGATAACTAAGCCATAATGATACCAGGTGATAACAAATGGTATTGCTATCACGTGGTATCACTATGGCAAGTTATCGCTATCGTGCGGTGTGGCTATCGCGCCACAGCGGGACCAGTATCATAACCACGCTTTTCAAAAGAAATAGATTCTTTAAATGCATAAAAAAATTTCATATTTATAGGTAATTAAATTAATGAGGTGCCGCTGGTACATCGCGTGGTATAACTGCTCGCGACGTCGCTACCCGCGCGGTGTGATATTGAAATGAATGGATAGCAAAATCATTTTCTCTGATGAACGTTTACATCCGGTTCTATGTCGAGAACGCACGGAACGCACGCGACGTTGCGCGAGTTTTCGTACCCACAGGATTCGGTTCGGGCGTTCGCTTCCCGCTCAATGTCGATACTGCACGGATAGCGACATCGCGCGAGCGATCGTACCCCGCGGGAATCGACATCGGGCGGGTCGCGAACGGTTTCACCGACATATCGATTACACAGTATCGCTATCTGTCTGATGTCCTAACGTATATTGGTATATTAATATATTAATACAAGTAATAATTATTACTAGAAATTATGCAAAACCCTCAAAAATGTGTATGCATGATTGCTGCTGCTCTTGTTGCTGCTGCTTTCATATCCTCAGGTCGCAAGCGCTCACTGAATCCACCGGAACAAGCGTCCTTGCGTCGGCAACGCTGTGATTCGGAGCCAGACCTGGAAATTGGCACCGAAGATGAGCTAGAGGAGGGACTAGTGTCACATCAAGCTGCTGCTTATTAAAAACCCTCTCCAGCAACCTCCACCACCACCTCCAACTTCACCACCTATCACCCTTCCAACACCTGATGCTTCGACTTTTCAAGCCATGATGACTTCCATGTTGACAAGTCCCATGTTTCTCCAGCAGATAGCCATGGTGAGCTGTGGTTTGTTTAGCTTAGTCAGGCATGGACCTAGGTTTAGCCTGATGAAACATGTCATCTAACTGATAGTCATTTGCCTAGGGTCTGGCCTGCTCAACCTTCATTTATGTTACCCTGCTAGCAGGGTACATAGATTATGGGTTACATAGATTATCATGCTTTTAAATATGCATTTGACTACCGCTTTCAATGCTGTAACTCCCAAAGTGTACGGTGGTTGTGCGGGGACTGGGGCCTGCCGCCCCAGTTCCCCGCACCTCCACCGTCTTGGTATACTGGGGTCCAAAGTAGATTCACTGCCCCAATTACCCACACTTCCACTTGCCGTAGATGTTTCACCCTAGGTATTCCTCTGATTTTTCTCTTAGTTGTTTGTGGTGGTGTGTATGTAGCTAATATCTTGGCTCAACATTTTCCCACGTTGTAGTCCAGGGGGGGCATCCAGGCCGCCCTCCCTCTTCATTATATCCCTCCTTTGGCATTCATGGCTCGCACTGTCCATATGTGTACATTTATTTAGCTTCGATGCGCCATCCATGAGGAAATGCGACTTATTAAAGAAATAAGTGGGAGCTGCACTGCGTGGCAGCAGCACCCTGCAGTGGTAGCTGCACCATGCATCAGCTGCAGCACATGGCAGCTGCACCCTTTGCAAAATCCAGCAAATCATTGATGGATGAAAAAATCGTTATCGTCTTCTAGCTAACCAAATGAAATTAGCAGCATATTGTACTCTCTTCATGATTAACTTTATCCCAAGTTTCTTTATTTTTTATGTCCATTTAGCCTATAGAATCCAAACTGACTTAATATCCACTAAGTAACTTTATATTACTTTGCTGTTTTCCTATCGTCTTCTAGCTAACCAAATGAAATTAGCAGCATATTGTACTCTCTTCATGATTAACTTTATCCCAAGTTTCTTTATTTTTTATGTCCATTTAGCCTATAGAATCCAAACTGACTTAATATCCACTAAGTAACTTTATATTACTTTGCTGTTTTCCTGAATCAGACAGCTTTTCGTTAATTATTCCATCCATAATTAAAACTGAAGGAAAAATAGAGGTATAACAATATGAATTCATGGGCTCCAAAATAAACTTTCAAAATCAGTGGATATTATACCAAAGAGCTTGGCAGGTAATGGGAATCTAGTACTTTGTCCGAATCAGCGATAAATTACATGAGCCAATATTATTTGAAGTTATTCATCCATTTATTGGATTGATTAAAATGCCTAATATATAATACATATTTAATGTACACATATGAATATTAAAATTATGAAATCTATGCAAAAATAACCAACCATAAAAATATGAAATCGAACTTAAATAATGATCAACCTTATGAGTATGAGCTGCCTTAATATCATGTAAATAATAATGGCAACTGAAATTCTTAAAGTTAATGTTTTTTGCATTTTATGCAAAATGGATGCGGCAAAATATCTACAAAAAAAGTTTGATTGCAAGAGTGATAATGCAGTTAAACCTGGTGCTGCTGTTGAATGTACTCATATGGCTAGCAAACCCTTGGGTCTAAATTTAATTTAGGATATCACGTGGCAGCTGCACTGCACAGCAGCAGCACCCTGCAGTGGCAACTGCACCATGTGGCAGTGGCAGCACACTTCAGCAGCAGCACGCGGCAGCAGCACACGGCAGCAGCACAGTGTGGCAGCCGCAGCACGTGGCAGCGGCCCCACACAGCAGCAGCAGTGCATGGCAACTGCACTATGCAGCAGCAGCGGCAGTGTGTGGCAGCGGCACTGTGCAGCAGCAGCAGCACGCAGCAGTGGCAACATGTGACAGTGGCAGTGCATGGCAGCGGCAGTGAGTGGCAATAATGGCAGTGCACGGCAGCAGCAGCATGCGGCAGAGGCAGTGCACATCAGTGGCACCAAGCAGCAGCTAGCAGCAGTGCATGGCAGCTGCACTGCATGGCAGCAGCAGTGCATGGCAACTGAACTATGCGGCAGCAGCGGCAGCGCGCGGCAGCGGCACCGTGCAGCAGCAGCTGCACATGGCAGTGGCAGCATGCGGCAATGGCAGTGCACGGTTATTATTATTATTATTATTATTATTATTATTATTATTATTATTATTATTATTATTATTATTATCATTATTATTTGGAGGCTTACCTGAGCGAGTAATGCTTACCCTTCGCGAGCAGAATGGCAACGGCGATGTTGGCAAGATCAAACAAATTGCTGAAGCTCCAAGTTTGGCAGCCAAAATATTTAATATTTATACAAACTGCGGGCTATAGATGAAGCGGTAGCTATAATAGCGGACAATAATTGCTGTATGATACAGATTAACTGTTAACTGAATGCTTTTAAAAGCCTAGAAATTGGCCAACAGAAATCATTGCATTTTCGTCGCGACGGCATAAATTCCCGAGGGCCTTACACTACTAGGTCTCCTTACAGGGGCGGACGACTGTATAAATTCCCAGGGGCCTTACATAAACGATGAAAACTAACATAACCAAAACTAAATAAACAAAATAAACACACTAAGAATAACTAAAAATTACTAGACTAGCTAATAAAAGCGGTAGCAATAACATAAATTATTTAACATAAAATATTTAACAAAGATTATATAACATAGATTAAAGACTGTATAACATAGATTACTATTATTTTTTACATGGTTTATCAACATGAGCTGTGGTTTGTTGAGCTTAGGTCAGGCATGGACCTAGGTTTAGCCTGTTGAAACATGTCTTTTAACTGAGAGTCATTTGCCTAGAGTCTGGCCTGCTCATCCTTCATCTATGTTCCCTGCTAGCAGGGTAACATAGATTATGGGTAACATAGATTATAACATAGATTATAGACTATAGATTAAAGATTATATAACATATAAAGATAATTATTATTATTAGCATGGTTTATTAAAATGAGCTGTGGTTTTTTTACCTTAGGTCAGCATGGACCTAGGTTTCGCCTGTTGAAACATGTCTTTTTACTGATAGTCATTTGCCTAGGGTCTGGCCTGCTCATCCTTCAGCTATGTTTGCTTGCTGGTTTATCAAATGAGCTGTGGTTTGTTTAGCTTACATGAGGCATGCACCTAGGTTTAGCCTGTTGACACATGTCATTTAACTGATAGTTATTTGCCTAGGGTGTGGCCTGCTCATCCTTCATCTATATTACCCTCCTGGTTTATCAAAATGAGCTGTGGTTAGTTTACCTTGGGTCAGGCATTGACCTAGGTTTAGCATGATGAAACATGTCTATTAACTGATAGTCATTTGCCTAGGGTCTGGCCTGCTTATCCTTCACCTATGTTCCCTGCTAGCAGGGTAACATAGATTATGAGTAACATAGATTATAACATAGATTATTATTATATAACAAAGATCATAGACTATCTAACATAGATTATTATTATATAACAAAGATTATGGAGTATATAACATTGATTATTATTATTAACATGGTTTATGAAAATGAGCTGTGGTTTGTTTACCTTGGGTCAGGCATTGACCTAGGTTTAGCCTGATTGCTACCGCTTTTATTAGCTAGCCTAGTAATTTCTAGTTGCTTTTAGTTTTAGTTATTTTAGTTTTTGTGTCGTATATTCAGTATGTAAGGCCCCTGGGAATATCTAAAGTCGGGAGTCCCTGTAAGGAGTCCTAGTAGTGTAAGGCCCTCAGGAATTTATGCCGTCACAAGGAAAAGGCACTGATTTCTGTTAGACAATTTTAGGCTATTCAAAGCATTTCCTGAGCTCTTTAGCTAGGTTATTTCGGTCTTTTGTTTTATGTAGTCATTATGTATCCTGCAGGGCACTGGGCAGCCCTGCACGAAGCAACTCTAAATGTCTCATTGTGCTCTTGATAATATTTTCTAGTGAACGGCCTGTTAATAGGTCAAACAAGAAAATCTTTACAGCACTCATTTGACAGTTAATCTGTATCATACAGCAATGATTGTCCGCTATTATAGCTATTGCTTTATCTATAGTCTGCAATTTGTACAGATATTTAGTATTTTGGCTGGAAAACATGGAGCTTCAACAATTTTGTTGGATCTTGCCAACATCGCATTTGCCATCCTGCTCACAATAGGTAAGCATTACTTGCTAAGGTACATTTTTCAAAGGTAAGTTTTAGGAAGCGAATTTAGAATGAAATTTTAGGATGATATCGCGTGGTGCAGATGCCCCGCAGTGCAGCTGTGATGCTGCTGCAGCGTGGTGCCACACGGTGCTGCTGCCATGCAGTGCTGCTGCCGCACGGTGCCGCTGCCAAGCTGTGCCGCTGCTGCGCGGTGCTGCTGCCATGCTGTGCAGCTGCCATGTGGTGCAGCTGCTGTGCTGTGCAGCTGCCACATGGTGCTGCTGCCATGCAGTGCAGCTGCCACACGGCAGTGGCCCTGCAGGGCAGCTGCACCACATGTCAGCAGCACCTCATGCCAGCAGCACCGCATGGCAGCCACACCACATGCCAGTGGCACCGCATGCCAGCGGCACTGAACGTCAGTGGCCTGCATGCCAGTGGCACTGATGACTGTCAGTGGCACGGCATGCCATTGGTGCTGCGCAGCAGTGGCACCATGCAGCAGTGGCACCACGTGTCAGCTGCATTGCATGGCAGTGCAGCTGCCATGTGGTGCCACTGCCGCATGGTGCCACTGCCGTGTGGTGCTACTGCCGTGTGGTGCTACTGCTGCACGGCACCAATGGCATGCCGTGCTGCTGGCATGTGGTGGGGCCACCATGCGGTGCTGCTGGCATGTGGTGGAATCCTGTGCGGGGCCGCTGCCATCTGGGGCCGCTGGCACCCGGTACTGCTGGCATGTGGTGGAATCCTGTGCGGGGCCGCTGCCATCTGGGGCCGCTGGCACCCGGTACTGCTGGCATGTTATGCTGCTGGAATGCCATGCCACTGGCATCCGGTGCCACTGCCTTTTGGTGCTGCTGGCATGTGGTGCCGCTGGTGTGCGGTGCTGCTGGCATGTATCGCAGTGCAGCTGCCATGTGGTGCCAGATTATCAGGATACACCCTTTCAATTTATTAGGATAACATGCTATACTGATAGGATGACAATCATACACATCATATATAAAATACATTTCAATCAGATGCTTGAGGTGACCCAAAATATAAACTACATACAGGCCACGACAAATCAGGGGTGCACATAGGGGGAAATATCTAGGGGTAAATTAATAAAAAGAAATATATTACAACTGCTCCCTGTTTACTTACAACATTGAATTTTTAATCTTATAATGCAACAAATAAATTACTATTCTGCCTTTACTTGTCTCAACAAGAATCTACTTTGGACCCCAGAACACCAAGACGGTGGAAGTGCGGGGAACTGGGGCAGCAGGCCCCAGTCCCCGCACAACCACTGAACACTTCTGGGTATTAACAGCATTGAAAGCGGTAGTCAAATGCATATATAAAAGCATGATTATATTTATAATTATATTAGTATGGTAAAAAAAATTGGGTGGTATACCACCTGGAGCTATGATACCAAAATGTAGATGCATATAGTATGGGACAGTATGTGGGTGGGGGACAGGGGAGTACGACATTGTACGACATGGGCCCCCAAGACCCGACCATGCCCTTTTCACGCGAAAATTTGCCTTCTTTATTATATTGAGCTTCTTATCGGGATTATATCATTATCAATATAATAAAGCTCCACAGAAAGAGAGTAATGTGGTGAGATTCGGGTTCATGAAGCCTTGAAGCTTGTACCCATGCGTGGTGCTCAGTCGACCTCATGAAGTCCAATCAGTTATCTTCCTGATGCCGGAAGATGATATGAACGCTATGATACATAAGGAACTGTGCGTTCCCTGAATGGGATGACTTGTATACATCTCCCAGTGTTGATCAACCTGTGAGAGAGATATACAAGCTAGGACGGTAACTGCACATCAAGATATTAGCTTGACTGTGATGTTGCCTGCTGGTGAACGGGCTCAACCTACGCGAAGTCTAATCCCTCATATCAGCCTGCGCTATCATCAGATTGCGCAAGCTGCGTATGAGATACATGTGATGTCTTCTTTTGCTGTGGATATGGGGCTGAGGGAAACCTCAGAGAGGCCTTGAGGATGGAGTATCGTTCGCATGGAAGGTCGTCACATCTTGAGACCTTACACTGCCGATTCTCACTGTGCTCTTCTTGAATGGGATGATGCACCTTATGTAGATGATATCTAGCGCAACCGGGTGCGCTGGGGGCAAACTACACATCGCGACTCTAGTGTGCTTATGCACACTTCAGACAGCGATATGTCAGTCTACTAAGGAGCTACCTGGTTGATCCTGCCAGGTGTCATATGCTTGTCTCAAAGATTAAGCCATGCATGTCTAAGTATATCTTCGATACTGTGAAACTGCGAATGGCTCATTAAATCAGTTATAGTTTATTTGATGGTACTTACTACTCGGATAACTGTAGTAATTCTAGAGCTAATACGTGCGCACAACCCGACTTCATGGAAGGGTCGTATTTATTAGATAAAAAGCCAATCGGGCTTTGCCCGTTCTATGGTGAATCATGATAACTTCACGAATCGTATGGCTGTTCATGTCGACGATGTTTCATTCAAATTTCTGCCCTATCAACTTTCGATGGTAGGATAGAGGCCTACCATGGTGGTAACGGGTGACGGAGGATCAGGGTTCGATTCCGGAGAGGGAGCCTGAGAGATGGCTACCACATCCAAGGAAGGCAGCAGGCGCGCAAATTACCCAATCCCGACACGGGGAGGTAGTGACAATAAATAACAATACTGGGTGCTTTGCATCTGGTAATTGGAATGAGAACGTTCTAAATACCCTATCGAGGATCCATTGGAGGGCAAGTCTGGTGCCAGCAGCCGCGGTAATTCCAGCTCCAATAGCGTATATTTAAGTTGTTGCAGTTAAAAAGCTCGTAGTTGGATTTCGGGTGGGGCTGTGCGGTCCGCCTCTGGTGTGCACTGCCTGGCTCCACCTTCCTGCCGGGGACGGGCTCCTGGGCTTTGGTCTGGGACTCGGAGTCGGCGAGGTTACTTTGAGTAAATTAGAGTGTTCAAAGCAGGCCTATGCTCTGAATACATTAGCATGGAATAACACGATAGGACTCAATCCTATTTGTTGGTCTGTGGGACTGAGTAATGATTAAGAGGGGTAGTCGGGGGCATTCGTATTCCGTTGTCAGAGGTGAAATTCTTGGATTTACGGAAGACGAACATCTGCGAAAGCATTTGCCAAGGATACTTTCATTGATCAAGAACGAAAGTTGGGGGCTCGAAGACGATTAGATACTGTAGTAGTCGTACACTCTAGCACAATATATATGTGCAGATACACGCCATCAACATCTCGAGAGGCCTTTGCGGCTCTCAACTACTACAATTGGTAGCGAGGGTCTGAGCAACGATCCTCCAAAGGTGAGCTAAACTTTGCGCAATGCCAAGATGCACGCACACCGCAAAAACAAATCCTCCGCAGCATAAAGCGCGGAAGGAAATCTTACGTTTTAAACGTAAAAAGGTCAATGAAAATTTGCGACTAAGGCGTTTCGCCGCCATAGCCGCCAATCGACGACCAAGTCGTTCGAACATTGACCCTATGGAAACGGTGCCTTCCGCTCCAGTAATTCCCATAAATAATAATAAGAATTCTATTCCTATTATCCGCGGTCCTCAGGAACCCATGGCGGATGAAGGCGACGTCGCGTTGCCTTCCAATGGCCTGCCGCAGCGCACACCAGAGCAAACGCGCGCTGCCCAGCACGTTGCCGACACAATGCGCAACGCAACGCATAATCGTGTTGTCGCATTGGAAGGCGAGTTCACGCGCCTCAAGGAGTCGCTCGACGACCAAATGGGTGCCATCCGTGCGGATTCCGACCGCACGCGCGCCCTATTGTAGCAAATCTTCGAACGCCTTTCGGAGCGTCCTCAAGCGTCCGAAGTGGCTGACTCCCGCAAAAAGGCTATTGTGGACATTATTTCCACAATCGCGGGGTCGAGCGTCGCAACCCTGTTACCGAAGGATGCCCTTCAGCACACAACGCTGCAAGCCATCCTGGAAAAGCACCTAATTCCGGTGCCAACGCTCGAGGAGGTTCAATCCCTCTGGGCGGAGGCAACCGCACACCTCGCTGGGGGTAGCGGGTCTCAGACAACCGCCCCAAAGTCCAGCCGGCCAAGTGAGGTAAGCCCTAATAGACGGGTTCCGCATCCCCCCAAATTTTCTGGGAAGAAGGATAACACCATCACTTGCACCCGGTCTTGGTTCAATGTGCTCATGCAATATTTCGACCTGATGAACATGGACCCGTTTGAGCACATAGTGTACTTCTTAACGGGCAAAGCACAGGTCTGGGCGGCAGATGTCCTCGAGATGCACAAGTCGGGCAAGAAACCCCTCACACGCGAAACCTTAAGGGCGGCGTTTCTCTTGCAATATGGGGACACGCAACGCAACACTGCCATGGCAGCACAGGATCGCTTGCACTCTCATGAATACGACATGAAAACTGCCGAAACCGTTGCTGAGTATACCCAGCGCTTCCATGATGTCCTACGAGAAGCTAAGGACATGGACAAAGCCGACCAGATTAGCTGGTACATCAAAGGCTTAGTTCCAACACTTCGGGGTCGGTGTGCAACCGACGATGAGGGCAAGGACTGGCAGGATTTAGATAAATGCATTCTTTATGCAGTGGGCCAAGAGGTCCGGTGGAAGGCAGGAAAAGATAAGACTGCCACCGTTGAGCTGAAAGCTGCTACGGTAACCACCCCTAAATCCAAACATCCCTACCAAAAACGCCCCTTTTCCCGATCACAACAGGGCTGGCAGTCCGCGAGCAAAAAACCCCGGACCGACCAAGCTTCTGACAAGCCTTCTAGCAACCGGTGCCGCTATTGCCACGGCTTCAAGAAGCCAGGCCAGTCTTGGCCGGACCACGCGGTGGACTGCTCCAAGGCGATCAAGGCTGAGGCGGAAAAGAAGTTGGCGCTCGCTGCCCGGCTCGAATCTAAAATGCAGGAGTAGGACCCTGGCAAGCGTGTGGAGGAGTGTGAACCAGTTAGACTGGTTGCACCAGATGGAGAGTTTGTGTTGCCCATGACCGACAGCCCTCGGACTGATCGGATGTTCCGGCCTGACGAATTCCGTCAGGTTGAGGTTCAACTCGGCCGTCAATTTACCTTTGACGCCGCATGTAACGATTCGGGCAATAATAGTCTCTGTCCACGTTTTGCCTCTCCATCAAACCCATTCGTCAATCATAACCTTGCGGGTGAGTTTGCCTGGATTCATCCTCCTTACAATCAAATTGCTCAGTGGCAAAAACACTACATCTCCTGCAAACACAAAGATCCAGAAAATACCTCTGCAGTCTTTGTAGTCCCAAAGTGGAGCTCAGTAGAGCACAGTATGCGAGCAGCAGGCTTTCGCCTGATAAAAACATACACACCAGGAAAACGATTATTCCTGCAGAAAAGTAGCACAGGAGTACGGGAACTCATACCAGGTGTTTCATGGCCTATTCAGCTATGGTCCGACCGACCGTCCACTACCGTGCACTTAAACTCCATAGTTGGTTCTACACCGTCTATGATCTTTGATGCTCGCCTGTGCCAAATGGCCTGCAAAGTCTTGGCCGATTCCGGTGCTGATTGTAAAGGTACCGCAGATGGGTTTATATCCCTAACAGCCGTTAAGAAGATGGCCCTTGCTCTCAAACCAACACTTACCAGCTCAGTTAAAGTGGCTAATGGCAACACCGAACTGATTGAGGGCTCAGTTGTTGCCAACCTTCAAATTGACAAGTTCCATGACACAGTCAAACTCCTTGTTCTCAAACAAGATGTCCCAGGTGTTGACATTATCCTGGCTAATGACTGGTTAGGAAAACGAAAAGCCACAATGTGCTGGACAACCAATACCCTGACAGTGTATAAGAAGCCAAATGCGGCGTACACGTTTACGCCATCTCTTTGGGCTTCCCCGGGTATCGACGATAATCTTGATGCGATTACCCTCATGAACTATGTCACTGCAACACTGTATGCAGCGACCACTGTCGAAACGGTATCTGCTAAAGCAGCAGGCAAACGAATTGCTAAAGGAGCACGAAGTTATCTCCTGCTCGTACAAGCAGAGGAACAAATTACTGCTCCTCAACCCAATTCCGGTGGGAAAAATCTCCTGACTGATTCGAAATTATCTGAATTACTGGAGGAATACAAGGATGTATTCGAAGACCTTCAAGGCCTTCCCCCCGACCGGAATATTGGTCACACTATTCCATTAGTAGATGGTGCCGTACCACCAGCTAAACGAGCCTATAGGCTCACCCAACTGGAGCAACAAGAGGTTAAAAAGCAAGTTACTGAATTGCTTAGTAAGGGGTACATTGAACCCTCAACCTCACCCTATGGGGCTCCAGTCCTCTTTGTCGAAAAGGCAAATGGGCAAGGACTACGCATGGTGTTAGACTACCGTGCACTTAATAAACTGACCATAAAACGGCGGTATCCCATGCCCAATATCACAGACCTTTTCGACCAACTCCAAGGAGCAACCATTTTCAGCTCCCTGGATTTACAACAGGGGTATCATCAAATCTTAATCTCTCCCGAGGATGTGGAGAAAACGGCCTTCATAGCCCCAGGCATGGGCCAGTTCCAGTTCAAAGTCCTTTGCTTTGGACTCACCAATGCCCCTGCAACGTTCCAAGCAGTGATGAATCGTGTCTTCACTGACTACATTGGCAAATTTGTGCTAGTGTACTTGGACGATATCCTGGTCTTTAGTAAGACCCCGGCTGAGCATGAACAGCACCTCCGTTTGGTACTGTCCTTGCTCCGAAAGCACCAATTCAAGGCAAAATTGTCGAAGTGTCAGTTCAACCGGTTCGAACTGCATTTCCTGGGCCACAAAGTAAGCCAAGAAGGCTTGAAAGTAGACGACCGCAAAGTAACAGTCATTAGAGACTGGCCTGTCCCCACGGATATTAAGAAACTGCGGGCGTTCCTTGGCTTAGCCAATTATTTCAGGA
>BNCP01000014.1:2147500-2167500 GCA_019650235.1 Volvox reticuliferus
TTAAGCCTATGCCAATTGATTGCCTTTGCAGTGGTAATGAGCAACAAACATGCTAAGGTGCGACGAACACCACCTGATCGAGTTGTTCTGGCGGTTTGCACCAAAACTCCAGCAGAGGTAATCGCATTACTAGCACGTCCTCCATATGCTCCACCCCCATTATTATGTGGTGAAGACCTTCTGTGGGATCCCCCGCCTGTATCTTCATCGTCATCCGGCTCATTCCTTGCTTGGGAAGGGCTTTTGCATGATGAAGCCCCACTCCTGCGCTTATTCTTCAAGTAGGTCTGTATCATTATTCCAGCTTGGTACTTCGTCATGCGGTTGAGAACTGCTGCATTAATACTGGGATTAAGTTTTATAAGATAAGATTTCTGCTGGTCAGTAGCCATGCTGATCTGCGTTAGGGTGTTGCCAATGAAGGTGATGGCCTCCGCTTTCGTTTTCGGCATGTCATCGTCCGCGATCTATAACAAAGAAGATGGATGAATAATGTATATGAGTATGCACATGTTTTGGTTTGAGCCATGCGATGGTAGGTACTATATTTATAATGCAGCAACAAATGTAAGATATTAATGAATACTGAGTGCAGGTAGTCAATAATGAATACAAAAATAACAACTACAAGTACTAGACTAATAACATGATGAAGAGAATACAAATATAAAATAATAGCATTCCAACCAACAACTTTATGAGATAAAGGTAGCAGCAGCAATGAAAGATTACACATACAGAGAACAATTATAAGAGAAAGCAAAGAAGATGGGGAAAAGCTTACATTCTGCTTGCTGAGCCATTTGGCCTGAGTTTCCGTAATTGGTTCATCAGAAGCTTGTAGAGCACTGTCTAAGATAGACGTTGCAGCTTCCTTGGTCAAGTCATCATCGAACTCAATGGACCTCGACATTAGGGCTTCCTTCTGACGACCAGTAGCAGGCTTCTTGCCGTCATGAGTGGCCTTGAACTGCACACAAGCACATGCCACAAGCAAGGTAAGAATATAATGAAGATATAAAGTGATTAATGCAAACTGAAGTCAAACTGAATTCCTCTTACCAGCTCTTGAACCATCTTATGGTCTTTGATCATCGAGCTAGATTCTGCGTAAGTGTTTGGCCACTGACTTGGAAGGATGCCAAGGTCATTCAGGTAGTTTTCCTGCCCCTTTGAACGTGGGCCATGAGGGTCGGAACGTGTCCACGATGGAGAAGACGTGCCTGGGCCTGAAATTGGCGCCGCCATCCCAGCATCATAAAATTCCTGAAGCGTCATTCCCAAGGTCTGCGCCAAGGAAGCATGCTCCGTCCCTAGCAGTCATGGTGCACAACAGTAGGATGAACATGGTAACAATAAGCACTGTGTTTGCACCGACTGTGACACACCTCTATATAATGCGTGTAGAAAAACCACAAGGTCAGTAAACACAAGAAAGTTTATTAGTGAACTATTAGTTTAAGAACATGACTAGGGCTTTAGTTCATGACTAGAAGTGATCACAGTTCAAGTGAATATACTGCATAAACGTGTCATCTAAAACCTAGAAGGAAAAGAACTGAAAAGCAAGTTGGATGTGTATAATGGAAAGGGGAAGTATAATGTGTACATGACTATCATTTGAACCTTTTTATTATTGAAGACCAGGTGAACAAAGCGTTGGCAGATATATTATTAGTCTGAAATTAGAAGGAAAAGAACTGAAAAGCAAATTGGATGTGTGTAATGGAAAAGGGAAGTATAATGTGTACATGACTATCATTTGAACCCCTTTTATTACTGAAGACCAGGTAAGCAAAGCGTTGGTAGATATATTATTAGTCTGAAAACAGAAGGATATGGACTGAAAAGCAAGCTGTGTATTTGTAATGGAAAGGGGAAGTGTAATGTGTACATTACTATAATTTGAACGTTTTTTATTACTGAAAACCAGATTAACAAAGCGTTGGCAGAGATATTATTAGTCTGAAATTAGAAGGAAAAGAACTGAAAAGCAAATTGGATGTGTGTAATGGAAAAGGGAAGTACAATGTGTTCATGACTATCATTTGAACCCTTTTTTATTACTGAAGACCAGGTAAGCAAAGTCGTGGCAAAGATATCATGAGTCTGAAAACAGATGGAAAAGAAGTGAAAAGCAAGGTGGATGTGTGTAATGTAAGAGGGAACTATAATTAATGTGTACATTACTTTATCCTGGCAAAGATATTATTAGTCAACGCAATGGTCATCAAGCAAAGGTGCGCCCATTTCGTCAAAGTCCTGTAGTAGATCAGCTAGTAGCTGCTCATCTATGTTGTCACCATCATCTGGAACATGTGGCTGGAACATGTCTGAGGTCAATGTTATCCCACGAGGGAGTATATGCAGTTGATCGATACTGACAATCCTTGAAAGTGCAACATATGCCTGGCCAAGGCGTGACATGTTTGTGAAATCTATGACCACTGGATCACGAATGGTATCACCTTGCACCTTATGGACAGTTCTTGCATAAGCAACAACGAGAGGGTACATTTTACGCTTCAGGCGGATGCGGTTATGGTACTTAGAGTCAATAATACGTGGTATGTTAACTTCACAATTTGTGCCAAGAACACGAATGTGAATGTGTGTAGTTTCTATGGCCACAACCTCAGCAAGGGTTCCATTGTCTATGTTTGGGTACTTGAGGTTTTGCGTGCACATGACTACCATCCCAGGAGCTAACAGAAGCTTTTCAGGCAGAACTCCCTTGTCCTCCATAATTCGTTTTAAGTAAGTAAGATCTTGTGTTGAGAAGCGGTTGCTACGTTCTACTTCATCTTCAGCCAAAATAGTGACCAAGTTAGCCTCTGGGAAATGTGCATGTGCCGCCTCTTCATTGAACTTAGCAACTTCTTCATTTGTGCCAGCAAGAAACACTGCATTTTTTGGTGCAACCCACTCATTCCCAGCTACACGTGTCTGAAGAAGAGCAAGCTCAGCATCACCTGGCACTGAGACACGAATTTTATTTAGGCAGCTAATCCACGAGATGCTGTCTGCATGCTGTCTGTAATTTTTTTGCAAAACTATTTCACGAAAGTGAGGCCACATGGCCCAACGATATGGCTGATGGATGCATGATGCTTCATTGCAGCGCCTATCACAAACTGCAGGCAGCTGGTGCTTGTCACCACCTAAAATAACAAACTTTCCTGCAAAAGGCTCGGTAGAGTTGGGGCTGGCATCAATACAGCGCTGGTGTACTTCTTGTAAGAGGTCTGCTTTGGCCATGCTGACCTCATCTATTACGATAACATCAGCTAGGTCAATGTACATGAGAATGTTGGGATTGGTTAGAGGGATCCAAGATGGACCTGTAAAGCCAAATGCCATGTGGACAGTGCAGGCACCATCTCCAAGAAGTTTAGATGCTTTGGCAGTTGTGGCACAAACAATAACACGTTTGCCCATGGATGTTGCCTTAGCAATGAAGGCGCGTAGTGTGTGGCTTTTCCCATGGCCCCCTGCACCTTGTATGCGCCATAGCTTATGCATGTTCTGCTCAAGGATAGCTAAGACATTATGCTGGTCAGGATCTACCTCACACTGAGATATTAGGCATTGAGCAACCTGCTGATCTACAGTGGGGGCATATTGTCGCTGGATGCATGCCATGAAATGTTTAGAAAGGTTATCAGTGGATGAGTTCTTCATTGTTGTGTAGGTATCATCTTGCTGTTTATTATTGCCATTTTGGATGGAGTTACGGATCTCAAGCATGGTGGTAATAGGTTTTTCAGAGTCAATGAAGTCAAGTGCAGAGTCTCGCATGTTGCCCTCCCAGCTGTACTTAGGCTTGCGCACATGCTCTCTGAGTGATTGATCATCTGTGAAGAGGCCATGTAAGTAAGCAGCCTCACACCAGGACTTTGTTAGGTTTTCCTCCCTTTTAAATGCCTCATCATGACTTCTTACCGCATACGACTGCATAATTTCAGAATAGTAAAATTTTTCACCATCCTTAGGGCTTAGTGTACGCAGGATCGGGGCAAGGGGACTAGATCGGCGGAACAAACAGCTTTCGTTTGGCAATGCACAGATGAAAGATGGGTGTTGTGTGTTACTGTTTTTAGGCTTGATCTCGTACTTTGTCTTCCAGTCCACAAGCGTTGCCATGTCTATTTCGGGATGCACATCTATTGGTCGGTCAAAGTAAGCATCAGCAACATGACGTCCATGATTAACAACGAAAGAGCGCAGGTTTGGTGGATCTAGATTTATGTTAACGAATTTGAGGTTATCGCTCACCCGTGCAAGGTCATTATCCTGTAGAACCCAGGCAGCCTCATTCACAGACACAACCTTTGCATGCAAGGAAGCGGCTATTGATTGAAGTGTACCCACACTAACTTCAGCTGGCAGCCCAAATGCATGCAGGTTAGATGCTTTAATATTTATAGAACCATGAGTATCAACTTTCCACTGGTACTTCATAAGGTAGTTAAGCCAGGTTGCATCAGTCCCACGCTGAAGGTGTACATGGCAGCCTAGTATAAAGAGGAGGCCCGGGTGATAATTTACTATGTACGAATCTGAAGTATGCAATCGCATATACTCCCACCGATTTAGTACTGGATCAAGGGTTGGGGTTGGCGTGCACATTCGGGGGAAGCCCTTACTGCAGCTAGTACCATGTCTTTTGCAAGTGGTGTTTGAGCATTGGTGAATCATATGACATTGGGGAATAAGACCTGCGACTTGATTCCAAAACATCTTTCTTTGAGGGTTAGCATGAAGTTCTGGGTAGCGGGTTGCATCTGGAGTAGTCGCAATGATTTCATGATTGACACGATCCACTGCTTGGGCATCAGCGAGCATTAGGGCAAAATGGGCATGGGCACTGCCACGGCCTTGGAATTCGATTTTGACAGAGTACCATGTCATTTCACCAAACACAGGGTTCATATGACCAGGTTGTACTTTTAGCAGGTTTTCGCACACCCAGTCCAATCGGATACAAAATAATCTTCCGACCTCACAAGGCGCTTTCAGATAGGCATCACGGACATCAGCATTAGTGAAATGAGCAAGGTTGACTTGCTTGCTTAAGTCCTGCATCTCTGGCCAGTGCATTTCATTGCACGTCATTGTGAAAAAGAAATCTGGTAAACGCCCAAAGTGTTGACATGCTGCTTTTGACATTTTTAGGTACTCAAAAAAGTATCTTGGAGATCCATTAATATTTGCTGGAAGGGCACGCCGCATTCGCTGTGAGTCTTCATAAGTAAGGTTAAAGTTCTGGCGTGCTTGAGCAGATACAGTGCAGCTCACATTGTGGGTATGTAGTTTATGCTTGAGAGAAAGCTGATACATAGTAAGCAAGTAAGAAGGGTTCATAGAAAAACTTGTAAGCCACTGCTCGTTTGTCCTGAACTCAAAGTACTTTTGCAATGTACCCTGTCGTTTAGTTGAGTTCTGGTGCAAAGTGCTCCATGAACCAGTGTCCGCAGGGAATAGGTATGGATGGGTAGCCACTTCAGCAGTCATGCCCTCACTAGGTTTGTTGTACAGATGAATGTGGTGCATGCCGCCTGATGTGTCAGCTACATCACCCATGACCGGTGGATTTGCTTCTGGGTTAGACCGCACACATAAATGCACATTATGAGTAATAGCTGTTGCAATAAGTCCATCTTCTTCATTTGCTGGAACAGGAGCTCGCATGCGGTTGTTTTCTATAGTAGGAATATCGCTTGGTTCAACAATGGGCAAGGTGGCAGGCTCTGCTAAATTCCTGTCATGAAGTGTTTGGTAGGTTCTGTAGTTGGTGCTGCATTCACGCAGCTTGGCCTGTGCTATGGTAGCACGTGCTTTCATATCAGGTGTGAGCTGACGGATGTTTGCTACATATGGACCAAGGAAGCCTTCATCTAGACTAGTGGCACTGACCAAGCCCTCAGATCTGACATAGTCAAAAGCACGTGTAGTACGGCCAAAGTTTATGTGTGGAACAAGGAATGATAAACTAGAAAGAACTTCAAAGGGCTGCCGTGGAAGCCAACGCCGCAGGAATGTTACTATTTGGGTTGGGGCTTTGGCAAAGGATAGCCAATTCCATCGGGGATTTGTATCTGAGACCTTAGTTTTGGCTATATGGCATTTATTGCATATCTTAACGCTGGTTCCCCCATTTTTCTCCTGAACCCAAGATCGGTTGTGTGGACAATCTCTAACCCCTGGAAGAGATTCTATTGTCTCATTAGCGTTAAGTGTATACCACTTTGTGTGATTGAAAAGCCACTTTTTATCAAGAACTTTATCCCCAAGGTATACACACGAGCACAGTGGACACATCATGGCATATTTGAAGACGTTGGCCATGTGCAACTCAAGTTGTTTTTTTGTTTCAATGTATGTGCTAATGTCACAGTCGGTGCAAGCACAGGCCCATTGCCACTCACTTTGTTCGTCTGTTGGAGCATTGACAGCCGTAGGATTGGGAGGTGGTGTAGGTTGTGGTGCTGGTGAGGGGCTAGCTTGATGAACAGCTGAAGCTTCAGGTATTTGAGTTGGTGGTACAAATGTAGTTTGTGCTTGGGGTAGTTGCTGCATAGCCTGCACACATTGACAAAAACCATTTACAGCACACGTTTGTCAAAAAGAATTATTTTTGATAAACCAGCAAGGAAACATAGATGAAGTATGAGCAGGCCAGACCCTAGGCAAATGACTATCAGTTTAATGACATGTTTTATCAGGCTAAACCTAGGTCAATGCCTGACCCAAGGTAAACAAACCACAGGTCATTTTCATAAACCATGTTAATAATAATAATAATGATATATGTTATATAGTCTATGATCTTTGTTATATAATAATAACCTATGTTATATAATCTATGTTATAATCTATGTTACTCATAATCTATGTTACACTGCTAGCAGGGAACATAGGTGAAGGATAAGCAGGCCAGACCCTAGGCAAATGACTATCAGTTTAATGACATGTTTCATCAGGCTAAACCTAGGTCAATGCCTGACCCAAGGTAAACAAACCACAGGTCATTTTCATAAACCATGTTAATAAGAATAATAATCTATGTTATATAGTCTATGATCTTTGTTATATAATAATAATCTATGTTATATAATCTATGTTATAAGCTATGTTACTCATAATCTATGTTACCCTGCTAGCAGGGAACATAGGTGAAGGATAAGCAGGCCACACCCTAGGCAAATGACTATCAGTTAAATGACATGTTTCAACAGGCTAAACCTAGGTGCATGCCTCATGTAAGCTAAACAAACCACAGCTCATCTGATAAACCAGCAAGCAAACATAGCTGAAGGATGAGCAGGCCAGACCCTAGGCAAATGACTATCAGTAAAAAGACATGTTTCAACAGGCGAAACCAAGGTCCATGCTGACCTAAGGTAAAAAAACCACAGCTCATTTTAATAAACCATGCTAATAATATTAATTATCATTATATGTTATATAGTCTTTAATCTATAGTCTATAATCTATGTTACAATCTATGTTACCCATAATCTATGTTACCCTGCTAGCAGGGAACATAGATGAAGGATGAGCAGGCCAGACTCTAGGCAAATGACCCTCAGTTAAAAAACATGTTTCATCAGGCTAAACCTAGGTCAATGCCTGACCCAAGGTAAACTAACCACAGCTCATTTTGATAAACCATGTTAATAATAACAATCAATGTTATATAGTCTTTAATCTTTGTTATATAATAATAATCTATGTTATATAGTCTATTATCTTTGTTATGTAATAATAATCTATGTTATATAATCTATGTTATAATGTATGTTACTCATAATCTATGTTACCCTGCTAGCAGGGAACATAGGTGAAGGATAAGCAGGCCAGACCCTAGGCAAATGACTATCAGTTAAAAGACATATTTCATCATGCTAAACCTAGGTCAATGCCTGACCCAAGGTAAACTAACCACAGCTCATTTTGATAAACCAGGAGGGTAATATAGATGAAGGATGAGCAGGCCACTCCCTAGGCAAATGACTATCAGTTAAATGACATGTTTCAACAGGCTAAACCTAGGTGCATGACTCATGTAAGCTAAACAAACCACAGCTCATCTGATAAACCAGCAATCAAACATAGCTGAAGGATGAGCAGGCCAGACCCTAGGCAAATGGCTATAAGTTAAATGACTTGTTTTATCAGGCTAAACCTAGGTCAATGCCTGACCCAAGGTAAACAAACCACAGCTCATTTTCATAAACCATGTTAATAATAATAATCAATGTTATTTACTCCTTAATCTTTGTTATATAATAATAATCTATGTTACATAGTCTATGATCTTTGTTATATAATAATAATCTATGTTATAATCTATGTTACTCATAATCTATGTTACCCTGCTAGCAGGGAACATAGGTGAAGGATAAGCAGGCCACACCCTAGGCAAATGACTATCAGTTTAATGACATGTTTCATCAGGCTAAACCTAGGTCAATGCCTGACCCAAGGTAAACAAACCACAGCTCATTTTCATTAACCATGTTAATAATAATAATAATAATCTATGTTATATAGTCTATGATCTTTGTTATATAATAATAATCTATGTTATATAATCTATGTTATAAGCTATGTTACTCATAATCTATGTTTCCCTGCTAGCAGGGAACATAGGTAAAGGATAAGCAGGCCACACCCTAGGCAAATGACTATCAGTTAAATGACATGTGTCAACAGGCTAAACCTAGGTCAATGCCTCATGTAAGCTAAACAAACCACAGCTCATCTGATAAACCAGCAAGCAAACATAGCTGAAGGATGAGCAGGCCAGACCCTAGGCAAATGACTATCAGTAAAAAGACATGTTTCAACAGGCGAAACCTAGGTCCATGCTGACCTAAGGTAAAAAAACCACAGCTCATTTTAATAAACCATGCTAATAATAATAATTATCTTTATATGTTATATAATCTTTAATCTATAGTCTATAATCTATGTTACAATCTATGTTACCCATAATCTATGTTACCCTGCTAGCAGGGAACATAGATGAAGGATGAGCAGGCCAGACTCTAGGCAAATGACCCTCAGTTAAAAAACATGTTTCATCAGGCTAAACCTAGGTCAATGCCTGACCCAAGGTAAACTAACCACAGCTCATTTTGATAAACCATGTCAACAATAATAATAATAATAATCTATGCTCTATAGTGTATAATCTATTGTCTATAATCTATGTTACCTATCATCTATGTTACCCTGCTAGCAGGGTAACATAGATGAAGGATGAGCAGGCCAGACCCTAGGCAAATGACCATCAGTTCAATGGCATGTGTCATCAGGCTAAACCTAGGTCCATGCCTGACCTAAGGTAAAAACACCAAGGCTCATTATGATAAACCATGTCAATAATAAATATAATAATAATAATAATAATCTATGTTCTATAGTGTATAATCTATAGTCTATAATCTATGTTACCTATAATCTATGTTACCCTGCTAGCAGGGTAACATAGATGAAGGATGAGCAGGCCAGACCCTAGGCAAATGACCATCAGTGCAATGGCATGTGTTATCAGGCTAAACCTAGGGCCATGCCTGACCTAAGGTAAACAAACCACAACTCACCATGGCTATCTGCTGGAGAAACATGGGACTTGTTAACATGGAAGTCATCATGGCTTGAAAAGTGGAAGCATCAGGTGTAGGAAGGGTGATAGGTGGTGAATTCGGAGGTTGTGGTGGAGCGTGCTGCTGGAGAGGGTTAATATTATTAGCAGCAGCTTGATGTGACACTAGTCCCTCCTCTAGCCCATCTTCGCTGCCAATTTCCAGGTCTTGCTCCGAATCACAGCGCTGCCGACGCAAGCACGCTTGTTCCGGTGGATTCAGTGAGCGCTTGCGACCTGAGGATATGAAAGCAGCAGCAACAAAGCAGCAACAA
Organism: Volvox reticuliferus; assembly: GCA_019650235.1. Lineage (NCBI taxonomy): Eukaryota > Viridiplantae > Chlorophyta > Chlorophyceae > Chlamydomonadales > Volvocaceae > Volvox > Volvox reticuliferus. The sequence continues at coordinate 2,157,428 of BNCP01000014.1, forward strand.
TCATGCATACACATTTTTGAGGGTTTTGTATAATTTCTAGTAATAATTATTTTTATTTTATTCTATATATTTATCCTATTCACGTAACAGTAACTACAGATAGCGATACTGTGCCATCGATATGTCGATGGATCCGTTCGCAACCCGCTCGATGTCGATTCCCGCGGGGTACGATCGCTCGCGCGATATCGCTATCCGTGCGGTATCGACATTGAGCGGGAAGCGAACGCACTATGTCGATTCCTGTGAGGTAAACTCGCGCGATGTCGCTTTCCGTGTGGTATCGACTTCGAACAATAAGCAAACGTACATAAGTGACAACAATTTTGCTACCCGTTCGACTAGATATCACACCGCGCGGGAAGCGACGTCGCGCGAGCAGTGATACCACGCGATGTACCAGCGGCACCGCATTAAAAATAATTCCCTTTAAATATGCAATTTTTTTGTGTATCCTACAAACCTATTTATTTCTAAAAGCGTGGTTGTGATACTGGTGCCGCTGTGGCGCGATAGCCACACCGCACGATAGCGATACCTTGCCATAGTGATACCACGTGATGACAATACCATTTGTTATCACCTGGTATCATTATGGCTTACGTATCGCGCGGTGTGGCTATCGCGCCGCAGCAACACCATGGCAATGGCAACACACAACACAAAAGTATCATGGAATCACGTGCTAAAAATAGTAACTACTTTCCAGCTTACCTTGGCGAGTCGCGCCAGCAATAGTTACGCCAAAGAGCGCCACAAGAGCGACGATGCCCAAGACCACCAACAGCCAACTTGGGCTGGTTTGTCGGCGTAGGCGCATCCTAGAAAACATGTTTGCCCCCATTGCATAACCTGTAAAGAATATAAGCATTCAGCCGAAGCATTTCTGCGAACCTGCACTATGTCAGCCGCAATGCTTACCTTCAGCGATCGAGAAGGTTGCTTGGCGGCGTTGTTGATTGTGTAGGTATCCTATTCCTTAAAGAACCAATGATATATGAGCTCGAATGATTCACAAGCAAGGAAGAATTTGTCTAAAGAATTTGCAGGCGACAAAAGCAGATCATTGCTGTACGACTGTAAGGATATTCCTTGCAAGACCCATTAGCAGGCCATTGACTAGGAACTTAATATAAAATATAAATAAATTCTTTATATTGTAAATCCTTTAGAGCATGCATCTTGCAGGGCTGGCCAGTGCCCTGCAGGATACATGCATAGCTACTAGACTGAAAACACCTAGCTAAAGAGGTCCAAAAATGCTTCAAGTAGCCTAAAAATTGCCCAACAGAAATGATTGCATTGTGCTCGCGACGGCATAAATTCCCGAGGGCCTTACACTACTAGGTCTCCTTACAGGGGCGGACGACTGTAGAAATTCTCAGGGGCCTTACACTACTAGGACTCCTTACAGGGGCGGACGACTGTAAGAATTCCCAGGGGCCTTACCTAACCGACAAAAACTAAAATAACCAAAAATAAACTAAATAAACAAACTAAAAATAACTAAAAAAATAACTAAAAATAACTAAAAAATAACTAAAAATACCTAAAAATTACTAGACTAGCTAATAAAAGCGGTAGCAATCAAGTAACTGGAAGTAATAAGGACTGATTAGCTTTCTATTAGGACATTGATTACCTGACCTCGGATAAAGCTTATTAAGTATCTAGAAGTAATAAGGAATGATTAGCTTGTGATTCAGATAATAGATGGAAGTAATAAGGACGGATAAGCTTCTTATCCAATAAGTCATTACCTGGCCTCGGGTAGAGCTTATCAAGTAACTGGAAGTAATAAGGACTGATTAGCTTTCTATTAGGAAATTGATTACCTGACCTCGGATAATGCTTATTAAGTATCTAGAAGTAATAAGGAATGATTAGCTTGTGATTCAGTAATGCTTATCAGGTAACTGGAAGTCATAAGCTTCTTATCCAATAAGTCATTACCTGGCCTCGGGTAAAGCTTATCAAGTAACTGGAAGTAATAAGGACTGATTAGCTTTCTATTAGGAAATTGATTACCTGACCTCGGATAACGCTTATTAAGTATCTAGAAGTAATAAGGAATGATTAGCTTGTGATTCAGTAATGCTTATCAGGTAACTGGAAGTCATAAGCTTCTTATCCAATAAGTCATTACCTGGCCTTGGGTAAAGCTTATCAAGTAACTGGAAGTAATAAGGACTGATTAGCTTTCTATTAGGAAATTGATTACCTGACCTCGGATAACGCTTATTAAGTATCTAGAAGCAATAAGGAATGATTAGCTTGTGATTCAGTTATGCTTATCAGGTAACTGGAAGTCATAAGCTTCTTATCCAATAAGTCATTACCTGGCCTCGGGTAAAGCTTATCAAGTAACTGGAAGTAATAAGGACTGATTAGCTTTCTATTAGGAAATTGATTACCTGACCTCGGATAATGCTTATTAAGTATCTAGAAGTAATAAGGAATGATTAGCTTGTGATTCAGTAATGCTTATCAGGTAACTGGAAGTCATAAGCTTCTTATCCAATAAGTCATTACCTGGCCTCGGGTAAAGCTTATCAAGTAACTGGAAGTAATAAGGACTGATTAGCTTTCTATTAGGAAATTGATTACCTGACCTCGGATAACGCTTATTAAGTATCTAGAAGTAATAAGAAATGATTAGCTTGTGATTCAGTAATGCTTATCAGGTAACTGGAAGTCATAAGCTTCTTATCCAATAAGTCATTACCTGGCCTCGGGTAGAGCTTATCAAGTAACTGGAAGTAATAAGGACTGATTAGCTTTCTATTAGGAAATTGATTACCTGACCTCGGATAATGCTTATTAAGTATCTAGAAGTAATAAGGAATGATTAGCTTGTGATTCAGTAATGCTTATCAGGTAACTGGAAGTCATAAGCTTCTTATCCAATAAGTCATTACCTGGCCTCGGGTAAAGCTTATCAAGTAACTGGAAGTAATAAGGACTGATTAGCTTTCTATTAGGAAATTGATTACCTGACCTCGGATAACGCTTATTAAGTATCTAGAAGTAATAAGGAATGATTAGCTTGTGATTCAGTAATGCTTATCAGGTAACTGGAAGTCATAAGCTTCTTATCCAATAAGTCATTACCTGGCCTCGGGTAGAGCTTATCAAGTAACTGGAAGTAATAAGGACTGATTAGCTTTCTATTAGGAAATTGATTACCTGACCTCGGATAATGCTTATTAAGTATCTAGAAGTAATAAGGAATGATTAGCTTGTGATTCAGTAATGCTTATCAGGTAACTGGAAGTCATAAGCTTCTTATCCAATAAGTCATTACCTGGCCTCGGGTAAAGCTTATCAAGTAACTGGAAGTAATAAGGACTGATTAGCTTTCTATTAGGAAATTGATTACCTGACCTCGGATAACGCTTATTAAGTATCTAGAAGTAATAAGGAATGATTAGCTTGTGATTCAGTAATGCTTATCAGGTAACTGGAAGTCATAAGCTTCTTATCCAATAAGTCATTACCTGGCCTTGGGTAAAGCTTATCAAGTAACTGGAAGTAATAAGGACTGATTAGCTTTCTATTAGGAAATTGATTACCTGACCTCGGATAACGCTTATTAAGTATCTAGAAGCAATAAGGAATGATTAGCTTGTGATTCAGTTATGCTTATCAGGTAACTGGAAGTCATAAGCTTCTTATCCAATAAGTCATTACCTGGCCTCGGGTAAAGCTTATCAAGTAACTGGAAGTAATAAGGACTGATTAGCTTTCTATTAGGAAATTGATTACCTGACCTCGGATAATGCTTATTAAGTATCTAGAAGTAATAAGGAATGATTAGCTTGTGATTCAGTAATGCTTATCAGGTAACTGGAAGTCATAAGCTTCTTATCCAATAAGTCATTACCTGGCCTCGGGTAAAGCTTATCAAGTAACTGGAAGTAATAAGGACTGATTAGCTTTCTATTAGGAAATTGATTACCTGACCTCGGATAACGCTTATTAAGTATCTAGAAGTAATAAGGAATGATTAGCTTGTGATTCAGTAATGCTTATCAGGTAACTGGAAGTCATAAGCTTCTTATCCAATAAGTCATTACCTGGCCTCGGGTAGAGCTTATCAAGTAACTGGAAGTAATAAGGACTGATTAGCTTTCTATTAGGAAATTGATTACCTGACCTCGGATAATGCTTATTAAGTATCTAGAAGTAATAAGGAATGATTAGCTTGTGATTCAGTAATGCTTATCAGGTAACTGGAAGTCATAAGCTTCTTATCCAATAAGTCATTACCTGGCCTCGGGTAAAGCTTATCAAGTAACTGGAAGTAATAAGGACTGATTAGCTTTCTATTAGGAAATTGATTACCTGACCTCGGATAACGCTTATTAAGTATCTAGAAGTAATAAGGAATGATTAGCTTGTGATTCAGTAATGCTTATCAGGTAACTGGAAGTCATAAGCTTCTTATCCAATAAGTCATTACCTGGCCTTGGGTAAAGCTTATCAAGTAACTGGAAGTAATAAGGACTGATTAGCTTTCTATTAGGAAATTGATTACCTGACCTCGGATAACGCTTATTAAGTATCTAGAAGCAATAAGGAATGATTAGCTTGTGATTCAGTTATGCTTATCAGGTAACTGGAAGTCATAAGCTTCTTATCCAATAAGTCATTACCTGGCCTCGGGTAAAGCTTATCAAGTAACTGGAAGTAATAAGGACTGATTAGCTTTCTATTAGGAAATTGATTACCTGACCTCGGATAATGCTTATTAAGTATCTAGAAGTAACACTCTGGGAAAACGGGGGGGCTCGGCTTCCATAAAATCCATCGTCCTTTTCCATAAAATGGCCTCCATATTATTTCGGTATGGAATCCATAAGCCTGCCACCAGGATATGGAAGCACTTTATGGAACTGAGACTGGATTTTATGGAAGGGAGAACCTGGGCATCGTGCTGAGCCTAGCTAAGTCCGGACTTAGCGATATAACTGAGAAGCAAGCAACCTGGACTTAGGCATCTATGTCCGGACTTAGCTAGGCTTAGCACAATCCGAACTTAATTAGCAAGGCACATGTTTTGTAGTCCGGATTGCACAAATTAAAATGTTCTTTCTTGTTTATATTTCAGTCAGACCTGGCTGAGGTTCCTGCATACAGTAAAAGAGTCGCGAACTTAGCATTGGGGCAACGAAGAAGTTTCTGTGGTCAGCAGACACGCACATTCTCATCCCTATTTTCATAGCTATTAGAAATGTGACTTACAGGTACTTTCGGGGCTCCTGCTGCAGCAATCTGCGGTGTTGACCTCCAAGTGCGGCGGCAGCGGCTGGTCAACAATACTCCCTACAGTTACCTAATTATTCTTATTTTCTTATCTTATCGCAATTTGTTGTATTAAGAACATTCGGGCCCTTGAAGCTCAAGATTGCTCCGTCCTCACAACTTTATTTTGCTCCGTCCTACCAGGAAAGCATGTGCATAGAATAATGTAATTCGTTATGAGTATTACGATTAAATATAATAACTGAAACCTGTAGTTCATAGCTTGCCCAAAGGAAGTATTTTCTGGTGCAGCGGTACAGCACCATAGGGCGACCTATGCATCGTACAGGATTCAACTTGGAAACTGTATGCATTAGGCTGACTTTCTATACAGGTAATTTTCTGTCGTTATTTTCTATTTATTGTCTACTTTTGAGTTCTTGTAGCGATGGTTTATGGAAGTTAACGGGCAACTAACAGGACAAAAGCGAACTGATGTGACAGACACACATGTTTTCACTCTCTGTAATGAAAAGCTTAATATCTAACGAGTATTTGCAGGACTTTACATCTGCACTCTTGCCTTCCATATTGATTTTATGGAACTCCATATCGATTTTATGGAACTCCATATCCATTTTATGGATCCAACAGAAAATATGGAGGATGGCTTTTCCCCGAGTGTAATAAGGAATGATTAGCTTGTGATTCAGTAATGCTTATCAGGTAACTGGAAGTCATAAGCTTCTTATCCAATAAGTCATTACCTGGCCTCGGGTAAAGCTTATCAAGTAACTGGAAGTAATAAGGACTGATTAGCTTTCTATTAGGAAATTGATTACCTGACCTCGGATAACGCTTATTAAGTATCTAGAAGTAATAAGAAATGATTAGCTTGTGATTCAGTAATGCTTATCAGGTAACTGGAAGTCATAAGCTTCTTATCCAATAAGTCATTACCTGGCCTCGGGTAGAGCTTATCAAGTAACTGGAAGTAATAAGGACTGATTAGCTTTCTATTAGGAAATTGATTACCTGACCTCGGATAATGCTTATTAAGTATCTAGAAGTAATAAGGAATGATTAGCTTGTGATTCAGTAATGCTTATCAGGTAACTGGAAGTCATAAGCTTCTTATCCAATAAGTCATTACCTGGCCTCGGGTAAAGCTTATCAAGTAACTGGAAGTAATAAGGACTGATTAGCTTTCTATTAGGAAATTGATTACCTGACCTCGGATAACGCTTATTAAGTATCTAGAAGTAATAAGGAATGATTAGCTTGTGATTCAGTAATGCTTATCAGGTAACTGGAAGTCATAAGCTTCTTATCCAATAAGTCATTACCTGGCCTCGGGTAAAGCTTATCAAGTAACTGGAAGTAATAAGGACTGATTAGCTTTCTATTAGGAAATTGATTACCTGACCTCGGATAACGCTTATTAAGTATCTAGAAGCAATAAGGAATGATTAGCTTGTGATTCAGTAATGCTTATCAGGTAACTGGAAGTCATAAGCTTCTTATCCAATAAGTCATTACCTGGCCTCGGGTAAAGCTTATCAAGTAACTGGAAGTAATAAGGACTGATTAGCTTTCTATTAGGAAATTGATTACCTGACCTCGGATAATGCTTATTAAGTATCTAGAAGTAATAAGGAATGATTAGCTTGTGATTCAGTAATGCTTATCAGGTAACTGGAAGTCATAAGCTTCTTATCCAATAAGTCATTACCTGGCCTCGGGTAAAGCTTATCAAGTAACTGGAAGTAATAAGGACTGATTAGCTTTCTATTAGGAAATTGATTACCTGACCTCGGATAACGCTTATTAAGTATCTAGAAGTAATAAGAAATGATTAGCTTGTGATTCAGTAATGCTTATCAGGTAACTGGAAGTCATAAGCTTCTTATCCAATAAGTCATTACCTGGCCTCGGGTAGAGCTTATCAAGTAACTGGAAGTAATAAGGACTGATTAGCTTTCTATTAGGAAATTGATTACCTGACCTCGGATAATGCTTATTAAGTATCTAGAAGTAATAAGGAATGATTAGCTTGTGATTCAGTAATGCTTATCAGGTAACTGGAAGTCATAAGCTTCTTATCCAATAAGTCATTACCTGGCCTCGGGTAAAGCTTATCAAGTAACTGGAAGTAATAAGGACTGATTAGCTTTCTATTAGGAAATTGATTACCTGACCTCGGATAACGCTTATTAAGTATCTAGAAGTAATAAGGAATGATTAGCTTGTGATTCAGTAATGCTTATCAGGTAACTGGAAGTCATAAGCTTCTTATCCAATAAGTCATTACCTGGCCTTGGGTAAAGCTTATCAAGTAACTGGAAGTAATAAGGACTGATTAGCTTTCTATTAGGAAATTGATTACCTGACCTCGGATAACGCTTATTAAGTATCTAGAAGCAATAAGGAATGATTAGCTTGTGATTCAGTTATGCTTATCAGGTAACTGGAAGTCATAAGCTTCTTATCCAATAAGTCATTACCTGGCCTCGGGTAAAGCTTATCAAGTAACTGGAAGTAATAAGGACTGATTAGCTTTCTATTAGGAAATTGATTACCTGACCTCGGATAATGCTTATTAAGTATCTAGAAGTAATAAGGAATGATTAGCTTGTGATTCAGTAATGCTTATCAGGTAACTGGAAGTCATAAGCTTCTTATCCAATAAGTCATTACCTGGCCTCGGGTAAAGCTTATCAAGTAACTGGAAGTAATAAGGACTGATTAGCTTTCTATTAGGAAATTGATTACCTGACCTCGGATAACGCTTATTAAGTATCTAGAAGTAATAAGAAATGATTAGCTTGTGATTCAGTAATGCTTATCAGGTAACTGGAAGTCATAAGCTTCTTATCCAATAAGTCATTACCTGGCCTCGGGTAGAGCTTATCAAGTAACTGGAAGTAATAAGGACTGATTAGCTTTCTATTAGGAAATTGATTACCTGACCTCGGATAATGCTTATTAAGTATCTAGAAGTAATAAGGAATGATTAGCTTGTGATTCAGTAATGCTTATCAGGTAACTGGAAGTCATAAGCTTCTTATCCAATAAGTCATTACCTGGCCTCGGGTAAAGCTTATCAAGTAACTGGAAGTAATAAGGACTGATTAGCTTTCTATTAGGAAATTGATTACCTGACCTCGGATAACGCTTATTAAGTATCTAGAAGTAATAAGGAATGATTAGCTTGTGATTCAGTAATGCTTATCAGGTAACTGGAAGTCATAAGCTTCTTATCCAATAAGTCATTACCTGGCCTTGGGTAAAGCTTATCAAGTAACTGGAAGTAATAAGGACTGATTAGCTTTCTATTAGGAAATTGATTACCTGACCTCGGATAACGCTTATTAAGTATCTAGAAGCAATAAGGAATGATTAGCTTGTGATTCAGTAATGCTTATCAGGTAACTGGAAGTCATAAGCTTCTTATCCAATAAGTCATTACCTGGCCTCGGGTAAAGCTTATCAAGTAACTGGAAGTAATAAGGACTGATTAGCTTTCTATTAGGAAATTGATTACCTGACCTCGGATAATGCTTATTAAGTATCTAGAAGTAATAAGGAATGATTAGCTTGTGATTCAGTAATGCTTATCAGGTAACTGGAAGTCATAAGCTTCTTATCCAATAAGTCATTACCTGGCCTCGGGTAAAGCTTATCAAGTAACTGGAAGTAATAAGGACTGATTAGCTTTCTATTAGGAAATTGATTACCTGACCTCGGATAACGCTTATTAAGTATCTAGAAGTAATAAGAAATGATTAGCTTGTGATTCAGTAATGCTTATCAGGTAACTGGAAGTCATAAGCTTCTTATCCAATAAGTCATTACCTGGCCTCGGGTAAAGCTTATCAAGTAACTGGAAGTAATAAGGACTGATTAGCTTTCTATTAGGAAATTGATTACCTGACCTCGGATAACGCTTATTAAGTATCTAGAAGTAATAAGAAATGATTAGCTTGTGATTCAGTAATGCTTATCAGGTAACTGGAAGTAATAAGGACTGATAAGCTTCTTATCCAGTAAGTCATTACCTGGCCTTGGGTAATTAACTGGAAGTAATAAGGACTGATAAGCTTGATATTCAGTAATTGATTACCTGACCTTGGGTAATGCTTATTAAGTAATTAGAAGTAATAAGGAATGATTAGCTCGTTATTCCTTGCCTCCCTGGAGTGGTGCAGTTACCTTAGGAAATTTCAGCCTTCCTTGCCTCCCTGGAGTGGTGCAGCTACCTTAGGAAATTCCTGATTTCAGCCTTCCCTTCCTGCCTGGAGTGGTGCAAGTACCTTAGGATAGTTTAGTTTACCTTGCCTCTTTGGATTAGTGCAGTTACCTTAGAAAATTTGGGCCTTCCTTGCCTCCCTGGAGTGGTGCAGTTACCTTAGAAAATTTCAGGTTTCCGCCTGCCTTGCCTCCCTGGAGTGATGCTTCTGGATGTTTTCCTTATCCTTTTCAATTGATTTTTAAGAATCTTTAATTATAACTATTCTTATTATTATATTTATAATTATATTAGTATGGTAAAAAAATTGGGTGGTATACCACCTGGAGCTATGATACCAAAATGTAGATGCATATAGTATGGGACAGTATGTGGGTGGGGGACAGGGGAGTACGACATTGTACGACATGGGCCCCCAAGACCCGACCATGCCCTTTTCACGCGAAAATTTGCCTTCTTTATTATATTGAGCTTCTTATCGGGATTATATCATTATCAATATAATAAAGCTCCACAGAAAGAGAGTAATGTGGTGAGATTCGGGTTCATGAAGCCTTGAAGCTTGTACCCATGCGTGGTG
>BNCP01000014.1:2175000-2217500 GCA_019650235.1 Volvox reticuliferus
TCAAGTAACTGGAAGTAATAAGGACTGATTAGCTTTCTATTAGGAAATTGATTACCTGACCTCGGATAATGCTTATTAAGTATCTAGAAGTAATAAGGAATGATTAGCTTGTGATTCAGATAATAGATGGAAGTAATAAGGACGGATAAGCTTCTTATCCAATAAGTCATTACCTGGCCTCGGGTAAAGCTTATCAAGTAACTGGAAGTAATAAGGACTGATTAGCTTTCTATTAGGAAATTGATTACCTGACCTCGGATAATGCTTATTAAGTATCTAGAAGTAATAAGGAATGATTAGCTTGTGATTCAGATAATAGATGGAAGTAATAAGGACGGATAAGCTTCTTATCCAATAAGTCATTACCTGGCCTCGGGTAAAGCTTATCAAGTAACTGGAAGTAATAAGGACTGATTAGCTTTCTAATAAGAAATTGATTACCTGACCTCGGATAATGCTTATTAAGTATCTAGAAGTAATAAGGAATGATTAGCTTGTGATTCAGATAATAGATGGAAGTAATAAGGACGGATAAGCTTCTTATCCAATAAGTCATTACCTGGCCTCGGGTAAAGCTTATCAAGTAACTGGAAGTAATAAGGACTGATTAGCTTTCTAATAGGAAATTGATTACCTGACCTCGGATAATGCTTATTAAGTATCTAGAAGTAATAAGGAATGATTAGCTTGTGATTCAGATAATAGATGGAAGTAATAAGGACGGATAAGCTTCTTATCCAATAAGTCATTACCTGGCCTCGGGTAAAGCTTATCAAGTAACTGGAAGTAATAAGGACTGATTAGCTTTCTATTAGGAAATTGATTACCTGACCTCGGATAATGCTTATTAAGTATCTAGAAGTAATAAGGAATGATTAGCTTGTGATTCAGATAATAGATGGAAGTAATAAGGACGGATAAGCTTCTTATCCAATAAGTCATTACCTGGCCTCGGATAAAGCTTATCAAGTAACTAGGAGTAATAAGGACTGATTAGCTTTCTATTAAGAAATTGATTACCTGACCTCGGATAATGCTTATTAAGTATTTAGAAGTAATAAGGAATGATTAGCCTGTGATTCAGTAATATAACTGGAAGTAATAAGGACTGATAAGCTTCTTATCCAGTAAGTCATTACCTGGCCTTGGGTAAGCTTCTTAGGTAACTGGAAGTAATAAGGACTGATAAGCTTGATATTCAGTAATTGATTACCACCTTGGGTAATGCTTATTAAGTAATTAGAAGTAATAAGGAATGATTAGCTTGTGATTCAGTAATATAGATGGAAGTAATAAGGACGGATAAGCTTCTTATCCAATAAGTCATTACCTGGCCTCGGATAAAGCTTATCAAGTAACTGGAAGTAATAAGGACTGATTAGCTTTCTATTAGGAAATTGATTACCTGACCTCGGATAATGCTTATTAAGTATCTAGAAGTAATAAGGAATGATTAGCTTGTGATTCAGATAATAGATGGAAGTAATAAGGACGGATAAGCTTCTTATCCAATAAGTCATTACCTGGCCTCGGGTAAAGCTTATCAAGTAACTGGAAGTAATAAGGACTGATTAGCTTTCTAATAAGAAATTGATTACCTGACCTCGGATAATGCTTATTAAGTATCTAGAAGTAATAAGGAATGATTAGCTTGTGATTCAGATAAAAGATGGAAGTAATAAGGACGGATAAGCTTCTTATCCAATAAGTCATTACCTGGCCTCGGGTAAAGCTTATCAAGTAACTGGAAGTAATAAGGACTGATTAGCTTTCTATTAGGAAATTGATTACCTGACCTCGGATAATGCTTATTAAGTATCTAGAAGTAATAAGGAATGATTAGCTTGTGATTCAGATAATAGATGGAAGTAATAAGGACGGATAAGCTTCTTATCCAATAAGTCATTACCTGGCCTCGGGTAAAGCTTATCAAGTAACTGGAAGTAATAAGGACTGATTAGCTTTCTAATAGGAAATTGATTACCTGACCTCGGATAATGCTTATTAAGTATCTAGAAGTAATAAGGAATGATTAGCTTGTGATTCAGATAATAGATGGAAGTAATAAGGACGGATAAGCTTCTTATCCAATAAGTCATTACCTGGCCTCGGGTAAAGCTTATCAAGTAACTGGAAGTAATAAGGACTGATTAGCTTTCTATTAGGAAATTGATTACCTGACCTCGGATAATGCTTATTAAGTATCTAGAAGTAATAAGGAATGATTAGCTTGTGATTCAGATAATAGATGGAAGTAATAAGGACGGATAAGCTTCTTATCCAATAAGTCATTACCTGGCCTCGGGTAAAGCTTATCAAGTAACTGGAAGTAATAAGGACTGATTAGCTTTCTATTAGGAAATTGATTACCTGACCTCGGATAATGCTTATTAAGTATCTAGAAGTAATAAGGAATGATTAGCTTGTGATTCAGATAATAGATGGAAGTAATAAGGACGGATAAGCTTCTTATCCAATAAGTCATTACCTGGCCTCGGGTAAAGCTTATCAAGTAACTGGAAGTAATAAGGACTGATTAGCTTTCTAATAAGAAATTGATTACCTGACCTCGGATAATGCTTATTAAGTATCTAGAAGTAATAAGGAATGATTAGCTTGTGATTCAGATAATAGATGGAAGTAATAAGGACGGATAAGCTTCTTATCCAATAAGTCATTACCTGGCCTCGGGTAAAGCTTATCAAGTAACTGGAAGTAATAAGGACTGATTAGCTTTCTATTAGGAAATTGATTACCTGACCTCGGATAATGCTTATTAAGTATCTAGAAGTAATAAGGAATGATTAGCTTGTGATTCAGATAATAGATGGAAGTAATAAGGACGGATAAGCTTCTTATCCAATAAGTCATTACCTGGCCTCGGGTAAAGCTTATCAAGTAACTGGAAGTAATAAGGACTGATTAGCTTTCTAATAGGAAATTGATTACCTGACCTCGGATAATGCTTATTAAGTATCTAGAAGTAATAAGGAATGATTAGCTTGTGATTCAGATAATAGATGGAAGTAATAAGGACGGATAAGCTTCTTATCCAATAAGTCATTACCTGGCCTCGGGTAAAGCTTATCAAGTAACTGGAAGTAATAAGGACTGATTAGCTTTCTATTAGGAAATTGATTACCTGACCTCGGATAATGCTTATTAAGTATCTAGAAGTAATAAGGAATGATTAGCTTGTGATTCAGATAATAGATGGAAGTAATAAGGACGGATAAGCTTCTTATCCAATAAGTCATTACCTGGCCTCGGATAAAGCTTATCAAGTAACTGGAAGTAATAAGGACTGATTAGCTTTCTATTAAGAAATTGATTACCTGACCTCGGATAATGCTTATTAAGTATCTAGAAGTAATAAGGAATGATTAGCTTGTGATTCAGATAATAGATGGAAGTAATAAGGACGGATAAGCTTCTTATCCAATAAGTCATTACCTGGCCTCGGGTAAAGCTTATCAAGTAACTGGAAGTAATAAGGACTGATTAGCTTTCTATTAGGACATTGATTACCTGACCTCGGATAATGCTTATTAAGTATCTAGAAGTAATAAGGAATGATTAGCTTGTGATTCAGTAATGCTTATCAGGTAACTGGAAGTCATAAGCTTCTTATCCAATAAGTCATTACCTGGCCTCGGGTAAAGCTTATCAAGTAACTGGAAGTAATAAGGACTGATTAGCTTTCTATTAGGAAATTGATTACCTGACCTCGGATAACGCTTATTAAGTATCTAGAAGTAATAAGAAATGATTAGCTTGTGATTCAGTAATGCTTATCATGCTTTTAAATCTTCATTTTACTACCGCTTTCATTGCTGTTACCTCTCTTAAGTGTACGGTGGTTGTGCGGGGACTGGGGCCTGCCGCCCCAGTTCCCCGCACCTCCACCGTCTTGGTGTACTGGGATCCAAAGTAGATTTCCGGCCCTAGTCCCCCACACTTGCACCATCTTGATGTACTGGGGTTCAAAATAGATTCTCATTGAGACAAATAAAATCAGAAAGTATTGTAACAGACCACATCAGTACTTATAATATTCAGTCTAGTCGTCTCTTCCTAAGGTGCCGGGTAGGCTGTTAAAAGTACATTCTTTGTTGCAGTATAAGGTTTAAAAGTGAATAATGTAAGTAGAGAGGCAGCACTTAGAACCTAATCCATATGTGTTTCAGCATATCCCTGGTTTGCCTGTTAGACATGTATGGTGGCCAGAAAGGTAAAAAATAGATCCCCTCTGGCATTGATGAATAAGAAGTAATGTAGTATTGAAGTAATGTATATAATGTGTAATGTCTATTGCTATCCTATCAGAATAAAATGGCTTGATGAACAGCTGAAGCTTCAGGTTGTTGAGTTGGTGGTACAAATGTAGTTTGTGCTTGGGGTAGTTGCTGCATAGCCTGCACATTGACAAGAAATATTTACAGCACACGTTTGTCAGAAAGAAAAGCATTTTGATAAACCAGCAGGGTAACATAGATGAAGGATGAGCAGGCCAGACCCTAGGCAAATGACTATCAGTTAAATGACATATTTCAACAGGCTGAACCTAGGTCCATGCCTGACCCAAGGTAAACAAACCACAGCTCATCTTCATAAACCAGCAGGGTAACATAGATGAAGGATGAGCAGGCCAGACCCTAAGCAAATGACTATCAGTTAAATAACATGTTTCAACAGGCTAAACCTAGGTCAATGCCTGACCCAAGGTAAACAAACCACAGCTCATTTTGATAAATAATCGTAAATAATAATAATAATCTATGTTATATAGTGTGTAATCTATATTCTAGTATCTATGTTATATAATAATTTATGTTATATAATGTATGTTACCCATAATCTATGTTCCCCTGCTAGCAGGGCAACATAGATGAAGGATGAGCAGGCCAGACCCTAGGCAAATGACTGTCAGTTAAAGCACATGTTTCAACAGGCTAAACCAAGGTCGTCCATGCCTGACCTAAGGTAAACAAACCACAGCTTATTTTGATAAACCATGTTAATAATAATAATGATCTTTGTTATATAATCTATAATCTATGTTATATAATCTATGTTACCCATAATCTATGTTACCCTGCTAGCAGGGTAACATTGATGAAGGATGAGCAGGCCAGACCCTAGGCAAATGACTATCAGTAAAATGAGAGGTTTTACAGGCTTAACCTACCACATACCCCAGGCAAGTGGCAAGTAGTCAAACAATATATATATTTAAACAGGCTAAACCTAGGTAAGCACCTTACAAGCACACACTGCAGCTCACCATGACCATTTGTTGAAGAAACATAGGACTTGTCAACATGGCAGTCATCATAGCTTGAAAATTTGAGGTGTCAAGTGTTGGAGTGGCAATAGGTGGTGACGTTGTAGGTGGTGAAGTAGGAGGTGGTGGAGTTTGCTAGGGAGGGTGATTATTATTGGCCAGGGCTTGAGCTGACAGGTGCCCATCGTCCGGGTTATCCTCACTGCCGATTTCCAGATCTTCCTCTGAATCACACCATTGCCGACGCAAGGTGGGCTGCAGGTCCAGTCCGGCATTCAGTACATGCGCACATGAAGGCAGCAGCAACAGCAGCAGCAGCAAACATGCATACACATTTCAGAGCATTAAAAAATAAATTAGGAGCATTATTAAGTTGTATAAATTTCTATACTGCTAGAGGCAACGAGATAGGCCGCTATCTGCGGTATGTCACGATACCAATGCAGCGCAATGCAATTGACCGCTCGATTTCGATTCCCACTATTCGCAGTTAGTGGGAATCGTGAAATATGGTGCGCCATTTTACCGGGCGCGTCGCCGCACCGGGCGCGTCGCGGATACGGGCATGTCAGGGAACCACGCGCGCGCGTCGCGAAACTGGGCGCGTCGCAGAACCGAGTGCAATTCCACAGAATCTACCACGGACAATAAATCTATTTATATTACGCAATATAGCAAACCTTCCTTTTAGGAAAAGCATGGCACCACAATATGCTACCCAGTGCGTTTGTCAGAAAGAAAAGCATTTTGATAAACCAGCAGGGTAACATAGATGAAGGATGAGCAGGCCACACCCTAGGCAAATGACTATCAGTTAAATGACATGTTTCAACAGGCTAAACCTAGGTGCATGCCTCATGTAAGCTAAACAAACCACAGCTCATCTGATAAACCAGCAAGCAAACATAGCTGAAGGATGAGCAGGCCAGACCCTAGGCAAATGACTATCAGTAAAAAGACATGTTTCAACAGGCGAATCCAAGGTCCATGCTGACCTAAGGTAAAAAAACCACAGCTCATTTTAATAAACCATGCTAATAATATTAATTATCTTTATATGTTATATAGTCTTTAATCTATAGTCTATAATCTATGTTATAATCTAAGTTACCCATAATCTATGTTACCCTGCTAGCAGGGAACATAGATGAAGGATGAGCAGGCCAGACTCTAGGCAAATGACTCTCAGTTAAAAAACATGTTTCATCAGGCTAAACCTAGGTCAATGCCTGACGCAAGGTAAACGAACCACAGCTCATTTTCATAAACCATGTTAATAATAATAATCAATGTTATATAGTCTTTAATCTTTGTTATATAATAATAATCTATGTTATATAGTCTATTATCTTTGTTATATAATAATAATCTATGTTATATAATCTATGTTATAATGTATGTTACTCATAATCTATGTTACCCTGCTAGCAGGGAACATAGGTGAAGGATAAGCAGGCCAGACCCTAGGCAAATGACTATCAGTTAAATGACATGATTCATCAGGCTAAGCCTAGGTCTATGCCTGACCTAAGGTAGAAACCCCACAGCTCATTTTGATAAACCATGTCAACAATAATAATAATAATAATCTATGTTCTATAGTGTATAATCTATAGTCTATAATCTATGTTACCTATAATCTATGTTACCCTGCTAGCAGGGAACATAGGTGAAGGATAAGCAGGCCAGACCCTAGGCAAATGACCATCAGTTCAATGGCATGTGTCATCAGGCTAAACCTAGGTCCATGCCTGACCTAAGGTAAAAACACCAAGGCTCATTATGATAAACCATGTCAATAATAATAATAATAATAATAATAATAATAATAATAATAATAATAATAATAATAATAATAATAATAATAATCTATGTTCTATAGTGTATAATCTATAGTCTATAATCTATGTTACCTATAATCTATGTTACCCTGCTAGCAGGGTAACATAGATGAAGGATGAGCAGGCCAGACCCTAGGCAAATGACCATCAGTGCAATGGCATGTGTTATCAGGCTAAACCTAGGGCCATGCCTGACCTAAGGTAAACAAACCACAACTCACCATGGCTATCTGCTGGAGAAACATGGGACTTGTTAACATGGAAGTCATCATGGCTTGAAAAGTGGAAGCATCAGGTGTAGGAAGGGTGATAGGTGGTGAATTCGGAGGTTGTGGTGGAGCGTGCTGCTGGAGAGGGTTAATATTATTAGCAGCAGCTTGATGTGACACTAGTCCCTCCTCTAGCCCATCTTCGCTGCCAATTTCCAGGTCTTGCTCCGAATCACAGCGCTGCCGACGCAAGCACGCTTGTTCCGGTGGATTCAGTGAGCGCTTGCGACCTGAGGATATGAAAGCAGCAGCAACAAGAGCAGCAACAATCATGCATACACATTTTTGAGGGTTTTGTATAATTTCTAGTAATAATTATTTTTATTTTATTCTATATATTTATCCTATTCACGTAACAGTAACTACAGATAGCGATACTGTGCCATCGATATGTCGATGGATCCGTTCGCAACCCGCTCGATGTCGATTCCCGCGGGGTACGATCGCTCGCGCGATATCTCTATCCGTGCGGTATCGACATTGAGCGGGAAGCGAACGCACTATGTCGACTCCTGTGAGGTAAACTCGCGCGATGTCGCTTTCCGTGTGGTATCGACTTCGAACAATAAGCAAACGTACATAAGTGACAACAATTTTGCTACCCGTTCGACTAGATATCACACCGCGCGGGAAGCGACGTCGCGCGAGCAGTGATACCACGCGATGTACCAGCGGCACCGCATTAAAAATAATTCCCTTTAAATATGCAATTTTTTGTGTATCCTACAAACCTATTTATTTCTAAAAGCGTGGTTGTGATACTGGTGCCGCTGTGGCGCGATAGCCACACCGCACGATAGCGATACCTTGCCATAGTGATACCACGTGATGACAATACCATTTGTTATCACCTGGTATCATTATGGCTTACGTATCGCGCGGTGTGGCTATCGCGCCGCAGCGGCACCATGGCAATGGCAACACACAACACAAAAGTATCATGGAATCACGTGCTAAAAATAGTAACTACTTTCCAGCTTACCTTGGCGAGTCGCGCCAGCAATAGTTACGCCAAAGAGCGCCACAAGAGCGACGATGCCCAAGACCACCAACAGCCAACTTGGGCTGGTTTGTCGGCGTAGGCGCATCCTAGAAAACATGTTTGCCCCCATTGCATAACCTGTAAAGAATATAAGCATTCAGCCGAAGCATTTCTGCGAACCTGCACTATGTCAGCCGCAATGCTTACCTTCAGCGATCGAGAAGGTTGCTTGGCGGCGTTGTTGATTGTGTAGGTATCCTATTCCTTAAAGAACCAATGATATATGAGCTCGAATGATTCACAAGCAAGGAAGAATTTGTCTAAAGAATTTGCAGGCGACAAAAGCAGATCATTGCTGTACGACTGTAAGGATATTCCTTGCAAGACCCATTAGCAGGCCATTGACTAGGAACTTAATATAAAATATAAATAAATTCTTTATATTGTAAATCCTTTAGAGCATGCATCTTGCAGGGCTGGCCAGTGCCCTGCAGGATACATGCATAGCTACTAGACTGAAAACACCTAGCTAAAGAGGTCCAAAAATGCTTTAAGTAGCCTAAAAATTGCCCAACAGAAATGATTGCATTGTGCTCGCGACGGCATAAATTCCCGAGGGCCTTACACTACTAGGTCTCCTTACAGGGGCGGACGACTGTAGAAATTCTCAGGGGCCTTACACTACTAGGACTCCTTACAGGGGCGGACGACTGTAAGAATTCCCAGGGGCCTTACCTAACCGACAAAAACTAAAATAACCAAAAATAAACTAAATAAACAAACTAAAAATAACTAAAAAAATAACTAAAAATAACTAAAAAATAACTAAAAATACCTAAAAATTACTAGACTAGCTAATAAAAGCGGTAGCAATCAGGTAACTGGAAGTCATAAGCTTCTTATCCAATAAGTCATTACCTGGCCTCGGGTAAAGCTTATCAAGTAACTGGAAGTAATAAGGACTGATTAGCTTTCTATTAAGAAATTGATTACCTGACCTCGGATAATGCTTATTAAGTATCTAGAAGTAATAAGGAATGATTAGCTTGTGATTCAGTAATGCTTATCAGGTAACTGGAAGTCATAAGCTTCTTATCCAATAAGTCATTACCTGGCCTCGGGTAAAGCTTATCAAGTAACTGGAAGTAATAAGGACTGATTAGCTTTCTATTAGGAAATTGATTACCTGACCTCGGATAATGCTTATTAAGTATCTAGAAGTAATAAGGAATGATTAGCTTGTGATTCAGTAATGCTTATCAGGTAACTGGAAGTCATAAGCTTCTTATCCAATAAGTCATTACCTGGCCTCGGGTAAAGCTTATCAAGTAACTGGAAGTAATAAGGACTGATTAGCTTTCTATTAGGAAATTGATTACCTGACCTCGGATAATGCTTATTAAGTATCTAGAAGTAATAAGGAATGATTAGCTTGTGATTCAGTAATGCTTATCAGGTAACTGGAAGTCATAAGCTTCTTATCCAATAAGTCATTACCTGGCCTCGGGTAAAGCTTATCAAGTAACTGGAAGTAATAAGGACTGATTAGCTTTCTATTAGGAAATTGATTACCTGACCTCGGATAACGCTTATTAAGTATCTAGAAGTAATAAGAAATGATTAGCTTGTGATTCAGTAATGCTTATCAGGTAACTGGAAGTCATAAGCTTCTTATCCAATAAGTCATTACCTGGCCTCGGGTAAAGCTTATCAAGTAACTGGAAGTAATAAGGACTGATTAGCTTTCTATTAGGAAATTGATTACCTGACCTCGGATAATGCTTATTAAGTATCTAGAAGTAATAAGGAATGATTAGCTTGTGATTCAGTAATGCTTATCAGGTAACTGGAAGTCATAAGCTTCTTATCCAATAAGTCATTACCTGGCCTCGGGTAAAGCTTATCAAGTAACTGGAAGTAATAAGGACTGATTAGCTTTCTATTAGGAAATTGATTACCTGACCTCGGATAATGCTTATTAAGTATCTAGAAGTAATAAGGAATGATTAGCTTGTGATTCAGTAATGCTTATCAGGTAACTGGAAGTCATAAGCTTCTTATCCAATAAGTCATTACCTGGCCTCGGGTAAAGCTTATCAAGTAACTGGAAGTAATAAGGACTGATTGCTACCGCTTTTATTAGCTAGCCTAGTAATTTTTAGGTATTTTTAGTTATTTTTTAGTTATTTTTAGTTATTTTTTTAGTTATTTTTAGTTTGTTTATTTAGTTTATTTTTGGTTATTTTAGTTTTTGTCGGTTAGGTAAGGCCCCTGGGAATTCTTACAGTCGTCCGCCCCTGTAAGGAGTCCTAGTAGTGTAAGGCCCCTGAGAATTTCTACAGTCGTCCGCCCCTGTAAGGAGACCTAGTAGTGTAAGGCCCTCGGGAATTTATGCCGTCGCGAGCACAATGCAATCATTTCTGTTGGGCAATTTTTAGGCTACTTGAAGCATTTTTGGACCTCTTTAGCTAGGTGTTTTCAGTCTAGTAGCTATGCATGTATCCTGCAGGGCACTGGCCAGCCCTGCAAGATGCATGCTCTAAAGGATTTACAATATAAAGAATTTATTTATATTTTATATTAAGTTCCTAGTCAATGGCCTGCTAATGGGTCTTGCAAGGAATATCCTTACAGTCGTACAGCAATGATCTGCTTTTGTCGCCTGCAAATTCTTTAGACAAATTCTTCCTTGCTTGTGAATCATTCGAGCTCATATATCATTGGTTCTTTAAGGAATAGGATACCTACACAATCAACAACGCCGCCAAGCAACCTTCTCGATCGCTGAAGGTAAGCATTGCGGCTGACATAGTGCAGGTTCGCAGAAATGCTTCGGCTGAATGCTTATATTCTTTACAGGTTATGCAATGGGGGCAAACATGTTTTCTAGGATGCGCCTACGCCGACAAACCAGCCCAAGTTGGCTGTTGGTGGTCTTGGGCATCGTCGCTCTTGTGGCGCTCTTTGGCGTAACTATTGCTGGCGCGACTCGCCAAGGTAAGCTGGAAAGTAGTTACTATTTTTAGCACGTGATTCCATGATACTTTTGTGTTGTGTGTTGCCATTGCCATGGTGTTGCTGCGGCGCGATAGCCACACCGCGCGATACGTAAGCCATAATGATACCAGGTGATAACAAATGGTATTGTCATCACGTGGTATCACTATGGCAAGGTATCGCTATCGTGCGGTGTGGCTATCGCGCCACAGCGGCACCAGTATCACAACCACGCTTTTAGAAATAAATAGGTTTGTAGGATACACAAAAAAATTGCATATTTAAAGGGAATTATTTTTAATGCGGTGCCGCTGGTACATCGCGTGGTATCACTGCTCGCGCGACGTCGCTTCCCGCGCGGTGTGATATCTAGTCGAACGGGTAGCAAAATTGTTGTCACTTATGTACGTTTGCTTATTGTTCGAAGTCGATACCACACGGAAAGCGACATCGCGCGAGTTTACCTCACAGGAATCGACATAGTGCGTTCGCTTCCCGCTCAATGTCGATACCGCACGGATAGCGATATCGCGCGAGCGATCGTACCCCGCGGGAATCGACATCGAGCGGGTTGCGAACGGATCCATCGACATATCGATGGCACAGTATCGCTATCTGTAGTTACTGTTACGTGAATAGGATAAATATATAGAATAAAATAAAAATAATTATTACTAGAAATTATACAAAACCCTCAAAAATGTGTATGCATGATTGTTGCTGCTTTGTTGCTGCTGCTTTCATATCCTCAGGTCGCAAGCGCTCACTGAATCCACCGGAACAAGCGTGCTTGCGTCGGCAGCGCTGTGATTCGGAGCAAGACCTGGAAATTGGCAGCGAAGATGGGCTAGAGGAGGGACTAGTGTCACATCAAGCTGCTGCTAATAATATTAACCCTCTCCAGCAGCACGCTCCACCACAACCTCCGAATTCACCACCTATCACCCTTCCTACACCTGATGCTTCCACTTTTCAAGCCATGATGACTTCCATGTTAACAAGTCCCATGTTTCTCCAGCAGATAGCCATGGTGAGTTGTGGTTTGTTTACCTTAGGTCAGGCATGGCCCTAGGTTTAGCCTGATAACACATGCCATTGCACTGATGGTCATTTGCCTAGGGTCTGGCCTGCTCATCCTTCATCTATGTTACCCTGCTAGCAGGGTAACATAGATTATAGGTAACATAGATTATAGACTATAGATTATACACTATAGAACATAGATTATTATTATTATTATTATTATTATTATTATTATTGACATGGTTTATCAAAATGAGCCTTGGTGTTTTTACCTTAGGTCAGGCATGGACCTAGGTTTAGCCTGATGACACATGCCATTGAACTGATGGTCATTTGCCTAGGGTCTGGCCTGCTCATCCTTCATCTATGTTACCCTGCTAGCAGGGTAACATAGATTATAGGTAACATAGATTATAGACTATAGATTATACACTATAGAACATAGATTATTATTATTATTATTATTATTGACATGGTTTATCATAATGAGCCTTGGTGTTTTTACCTTAGGTCAGGCATGGACCTAGGTTTAGCCTGATGACACATGCCATTGAACTGATGGTCATTTGCCTAGGGTCTGGCCTGCTCATCCTTCATCTATGTTACCCTGCTAGCAGGGTAACATAGATGATAGGTAACATAGATTATAGACAATAGATTATACACTATAGAGCATAGATTATTATTATTATTATTGTTGACATGGTTTATCAAAATGAGCTGTGGGGTTTCTACCTTAGGTCAGGCATAGACCTAGGCTTAGCCTGATGAATCATGTCATTTAACTGATAGTCATTTGCCTAGGGTCTGGCCTGCTCATCCTTCATCTATGTTACCCTGCTAGCAGGGTAACATAGATGATAGGTAACATAGATTATAGACAATAGATTATACACTATAGAGCATAGATTATTATTATTATTATTGTTGACATGGTTTATCAAAATGAGCTGTAGGGTTTCTACCTTAGGTCAGGCATAGACCTAGGCTTAGCCTGATGACACATGCCATTGAACTGATGGTCATTTGCCTAGGGTCTGGCCTGCTCATCCTTCATCTATGTTACCCTGCTAGCAGGGGAACATAGATTATAGGTAACATAGATTATAGACTATAGATTATACAATATAGAACATAGATTATTATTATTATTATTATTATTATTATTGACATGGTTTATCATAATGAGCCTTGGTGTTTTTACCTTAGGTCAGGCATGGACCTAGGTTTAGCCTGATGACACATGCCATTGAACTGATGGTCATTTGCCTAGGGTCTGGCCTGCTCATCCTTCATCTATGTTACCCTGCTAGCAGGGTAACATAGATGATAGGTAACATAGATTATAGACAATAGATTATACACTATAGAACATAGATTATTATTATTATTATTGTTGACATGGTTTATCAAAATGAGCTGTGGGGTTTCTACCTTAGGTCAGGCATAGACCTAGGCTTAGCCTGATGAATCATGTCATTTAACTGATAGTCATTTGCCTAGGGTCTGGCCTGCTCATCCTTCATCTATGTTACCCTGCTAGCAGGGGAACATAGATTATAGGTAACATAGATTATAGACTATAGATTATACAATATAGAACATAGATTATTATTATTATTATTATTATTATTATTATTATTATTATTATTATTGACATGGTTTATCATAATGAGCCTTGGTGTTTTTACCTTAGGTCAGGCATGGACCTAGGTTTAGCCTGATGACACATGCCATTGAACTGATGGTCATTTGCCTAGGGTCTGGCCTGCTCATCCTTCATCTATGTTACCCTGCTAGCAGGGTAACATAGATGATAGGTAACATAGATTATAGACAATAGATTATACACTATAGAGCATAGATTATTATTATTATTATTGTTGACATGGTTTATCAAAATGAGCTGTGGGGTTTCTACCTTAGGTCAGGCATAGACCTAGGCTTAGCCTGATGAATCATGTCATTTAACTGATAGTCATTTGCCTAGGGTCTGGCCTGCTCATCCTTCATCTATGTTACCCTGCTAGCAGGGGAACATAGATTATAGGTAACATAGATTATAGACTATAGATTATACAATATAGAACATAGATTATTATTATTATTATTATTATTATTATTATTGACATGGTTTATCATAATGAGCCTTGGTGTTTTTACCTTAGGTCAGGCATGGACCTAGGTTTAGCCTGATGACACATGCCATTGAACTGATGGTCATTTGCCTAGGGTCTGGCCTGCTCATCCTTCATCTATGTTACCCTGCTAGCAGGGTAACATAGATGATAGGTAACATAGATTATAGACAATAGATTATACACTATAGAGCATAGATTATTATTATTATTATTGTTGACATGGTTTATCAAAATGAGCTGTGGTTAGTTTACCTTCGGTCAGGCATTGACCTAGGTTTAGCCTGATGAAACATGTTTTTTAACTGAGAGTCATTTGCCTAGAGTCTGGCCTGCTCATCCTTCATCTATGTTCCCTGCTAGCAGGGTAACATAGATTATGGGTAACATAGATTATAACATAGATTATAGACTATAGATTAAAGATTATATAACATATAAAGATAATTATTATTATTAGCATGGTTTATTAAAATGAGCTGTGGTTTTTTTACCTTAGGTCAGCATGGACCTAGGTTTCGCCTGTTGAAACATGTCTTTTTACTGATAGTCATTTGCCTAGGGTCTGGCCTGCTCATCCTTCAGCTATGTTTGCTTGCTGGTTTATCAGATGAGCTGTGGTTTGTTTAGCTTACATGAGGCATTGACCTAGGTTTAGCCTGTTGACACATGTCATTTAACTGATAGTCATTTGCCTAGGGTGTGGCCTGCTTATCCTTTACCTATGTTCCCTGCTAGCAGGGAAACATAGATTATGAGTAACATAGCTTATAACATAGATTATATAACATAGATTATTATTATATAACAAAGATCATAGACTATATAACATAGATTATTATTATTATTATTAACATGGTTAATGAAAATGAGCTGTGGTTTGTTTACCTTGGGTCAGGCATTGACCTAGGTTTAGCATGATGAAACATGTCATTAAACTGATAGTCATTTGCCTAGGGTGTGGCCTGCTTATCCTTCACCTATGTTCCCTGCTAGCAGGGTAACATAGATTATGAGTAACATAGATTATAACATAGATTATTATTATATAACAAAGATCATAGACTATGTAACATAGATTATTATTATATAACAAAGATTAAGGAGTAAATAACATTGATTATTATTATTATTAACATGGTTTATGAAAATGAGCTGTGGTTTGTTTACCTTGGGTCAGGCATTGACCTAGGTTTAGCCTGATAAAACAAGTCATTTAACTTATAGCCATTTGCCTAGGGTCTGGCCTGCTCATCCTTCAGCTATGTTTGATTGCTGGTTTATCAGATGAGCTGTGGTTTGTTTAGCTTACATGAGTCATGCACCTAGGTTTAGCCTGTTGAAACATGTCATTTAACTGATAGTCATTTGCCTAGGGAGTGGCCTGCTCATCCTTCATCTATATTACCCTCCTGGTTTATCAAAATGAGCTGTGGTTAGTTTACCTTGGGTCAGGCATTGACCTAGGTTTAGCATGATGAAATATGTCTTTTAACTGATAGTCATTTGCCTAGGGTCTGGCCTGCTTATCCTTCACCTATGTTCCCTGCTAGCAGGGTAACATAGATTATGAGTAACATACATTATAACATAGATTATATAACATAGATTATTATTATATAACAAAGATAATAGACTATATAACATAGATTATTATTATATAACAAAGATTAAAGACTATATAACATTGATTATTATTATTAACATGGTTTATGAAAATGAGCTGTGGTTCGTTTACCTTGCGTCAGGCATTGACCTAGGTTTAGCCTGATGAAACATGTTTTTTAACTGAGAGTCATTTGCCTAGAGTCTGCCTGCTCATCCTTCATCTATGTTCCCTGCTAGCAGGGTAACATAGATTATGGGTAACTTAGATTATAACATAGATTATAGACTATAGATTAAAGACTATATAACATATAATGATAATTAATATTATTAGCATGGTTTATTAAAATGAGCTGTGGTTTTTTTACCTTAGGTCAGCATGGACCTTGGTTTCGCCTGTTGAAACATGTCTTTTTACTGATAGTCATTTGCCTAGGGTCTGGCCTGCTCATCCTTCAGCTATGTTTGCTTGCTGGTTTATCAGATGAGCTGTGGTTTGTTTAGCTTACATGAGGCATGCACCTAGGTTTAGCCTGTTGAAACATGTCATTTAACTGATAGTCATTTGCCTAGGGTGTGGCCTGCTTATCCTTCACCTATGTTCCCTGCTAGCAGGGTAACATAGATTATGAGTAACATAGCTTATAACATAGATTATATAACATAGATTATTATTATATAACAAAGATCATAGACTATATAACATAGATTATTATTCTTATTAACATGGTTTATGAAAATGACCTGTGCTTTGTTTACCTTGGGTCAGGCATTGACCTAGGTTTAGCCTGATGAAACATGTCATTAAACTGATAGTCATTTGCCTAGGGTCTGGCCTGCTTATCCTTCACCTATGTTCCCTGCTAGCAGGGTAACATAGATTATGAGTAACATAGATTATAACATAGATTATATAACATAGGTTATTATTATATAACAAAGATCATAGACTATATAACATATATCATTATTATTATTATTAACATGGTTTATGAAAATGACCTGTGGTTTGTTTACCTTGGGTCAGGCATTGACCTAGGTTTAGCCTGATAAAACATGTCATTAAACTGATAGTCATTTGCCTAGGGTCTGGCCTGCTCATACTTCATCTATGTTTCCTTGCTGGTTTATCAAAAATAATTCTTTTTGACAAACGTGTGCTGTAAATGGTTTTTGTCAATGTGTGCAGGCTATGCAGCAACTACCCCAGGCACAAACTACATTTGTACCACCAACTCAAATACCTGAAGCTTCAGCTGTTCATCAAGCCAGCCCCTCACCAGCACCACAACCTACACCACCTCCCAATCCTACGGCTGTCAATACTCCAACAGACGAACAAAGTGAGTGGCAATGGGCCTGTGCTTGCACCGACTGTGACATTAGCACATACATTGAAACAAAAAAACAACTTGAGTTGCACATGGCCAACGTCTTCAAATATGCCATGATGTGTCCACTGTGCTCGTGTGTATACCTTGGGGATAAAGTTCTTGATAAAAAGTGGCTTTTCAATCACACAAAGTGGTATACACTTAACGCTAATGAGACAATAGAATCTCTTCCAGGGGTTAGAGATTGTCCACACAACCGATCTTGGGTTCAGGAGAAAAATGGGGGAACCAGCGTTAAGATATGCAATAAATGCCATATAGCCAAAACTAAGGTCTCAGATACAAATCCCCGATGGAATTGGCTATCCTTTGCCAAAGCCCCAACCCAAATAGTAACATTCCTGCGGCGTTGGCTTCCACGGCAGCCCTTTGAAGTTCTTTCTAGTTTATCATTCCTTGTTCCACACATAAACTTTGGCCGTACTACACGTGCTTTTGACTATGTCAGATCTGAGGGCTTGGTCAGTGCCACTAGTCTAGATGAAGGCTTCCTTGGTCCATATGTAGCAAACATCCGTCAGCTCACACCTGATATGAAAGCACGTGCTACCATAGCACAGGCCAAGCTGCGTGAATGCAGCACCAACTACAGAACCTACCAAACACTTCATGACAGGAATTTAGCAGAGCCTGCCACCTTGCCCATTGTTGAACCAAGCGATATTCCTACTATAGAAAACAACCGCATGCGAGCTCCTGTTCCAGCAAATGAAGAAGATGGACTTATTGCAACAGCTATTACTCATAATGTGCATTTATGTGTGCGGTCTAACCCAGAAGCAAATCCACCGGTCATGGGTGATGTAGCTGACACATCAGGCGGCATGCACCACATTCATCTGTACAACAAACCTAGTGAGGGCATGACTGCTGAAGTGGCTACCCATCCATACCTATTCCCTGCGGACACTGGTTCATGGAGCACTTTGCACCAGAACTCAACTAAACGACAGGGTACATTGCAAAAGTACTTTGAGTTCAGGACAAACGAGCAGTGGCTTACAAGTTTTTCTATGAACCCTTCTTACTTGCTTACTATGTATCAGCTTTCTCTCAAGCATAAACTACATACCCACAATGTGAGCTGCACTGTATCTGCTCAAGCACGCCAGAACTTTAACCTTACTTATGAAGACTCACAGCGAATGCGGCGTGCCCTTCCAGCAAATATTAATGGATCTCCGAGATACTTTTTTGAGTACCTAAAAATGTCAAAAGCAGCATGTCAACACTTTGGGCGTTTACCAGATTTCTTTTTCACAATGACGTGCAATGAAATGCACTGGCCAGAGATGCAGGACTTAAGCAAGCAAGTCAACCTTGCTCATTTCACTAATGCTGATGTCCGTGATGCCTATCTGAAAGCGCCTTGTGAGGTCGGAAGATTATTTTGTATCCGATTGGACTGGGTGTGCGAAAACCTGCTAAAAGTACAACCTGGTCATATGAACCCTGTGTTTGGTGAAATGACATGGTACTCTGTCAAAATCGAATTCCAAGGCCGTGGCAGTGCCCATGCCCATTTTGCCCTAATGCTCGCTGATGCCCAAGCAGTGGATCGTGTCAATCATGAAATCATTGCGACTACTCCAGATGCAACCCGCTACCCAGAACTTCATGCTAACCCTCAAAGAAAGATGTTTTGGAATCAAGTCGCAGGTCTTATTCCCCAATGTCATATGATTCACCAATGCTCAAACACCACTTGCAAAAGACATGGTACTAGCTGCAGTAAGGGCTTCCCCCGAATGTGCACGCCAACCCCAACCCTTGATCCAGTACTAAATCGGTGGGAGTATATGCGATTGCATACTTCAGATTCGTACATAGTAAATTATCACCCGGGCCTCCTCTTTATACTAGGCTGCCATGTACACCTTCAGCGTGGGACTGATGCAACCTGGCTTAACTACCTTATGAAGTACCAGTGGAAAGTTGATACTCATGGTTCTATAAATATTAAAGCATCTAACCTGCATGCATTTGGGCTGCCAGCTGAAGTTAGTGTGGGTACACTTCAATCAATAGCCGCTTCCTTGCATGCAAAGGTTGTGTCTGTGAATGAGGCTGCCTGGGTTCTACAGGATAATGACCTTGCACGGGTGAGCGATAACCTCAAATTCGTTAACATAAATCTAGATCCACCAAACCTGCGCTCTTTCGTTGTTAATCATGGACGTCATGTTGCTGATGCTTACTTTGACCGACCAATAGATGTGCATCCCGAAATAGACATGGCAACGCTTGTGGACTGGAAGACAAAGTACGAGATCAAGCCTAAAAACAGTAACACACAACACCCATCTTTCATCTGTGCATTGCCAAACGAAAGCTGTTTGTTCCGCCGATCTAGTCCCCTTGCCCCGATCCTGCGTACACTAAGCCCTAAGGATGGTGAAAAATTTTACTATTCTGAAATTATGCAGTCGTATGCGGTAAGAAGTCATGATGAGGCATTTAAAAGGGAGGAAAACCTAACAAAGTCCTGGTGTGAGGCTGCTTACTTACATGGCCTCTTCACAGATGATCAATCACTCAGAGAGCATGTGCGCAAGCCTAAGTACAGCTGGGAGGGCAACATGCGAGACTCTGCACTTGACTTCATTGACTCTGAAAAACCTATTACCACCATGCTTGAGATCCGTAACTCCATCCAAAATGGCAATAATAAACAGCAAGATGATACCTACACAACAATGAAGAACTCATCCACTGATAACCTTTCTAAACATTTCATGGCATGCATCCAGCGACAATATGCCCCCACTGTAGATCAGCAGGTTGCTCAATGCCTAATATCTCAGTGTGAGGTAGATCCTGACCAGCATAATGTCTTAGCTATCCTTGAGCAGAACATGCATAAGCTATGGCGCATACAAGGTGCAGGGGGCCATGGGAAAAGCCACACACTACGCGCCTTCATTGCTAAGGCAACATCCATGGGCAAACGTGTTATTGTTTGTGCCACAACTGCCAAAGCATCTAAACTTCTTGGAGATGGTGCCTGCACTGTCCACATGGCATTTGGCTTTACAGGTCCATCTTGGATCCCTCTAACCAATCCCAACATTCTCATGTACATTGACCTAGCTGATGTTATCGTAATAGATGAGGTCAGCATGGCCAAAGCAGACCTCTTACAAGAAGTACACCAGCGCTGTATTGATGCCAGCCCCAACTCTACCGAGCCTTTTGCAGGAAAGTTTGTTATTTTAGGTGGTGACAAGCACCAGCTGCCTGCAGTTTGTGATAGGCGCTGCAATGAAGCATCATGCATCCATCAGCCATATCGTTGGGCCATGTGGCCTCACTTTCGTGAAATAGTTTTGCAAAAAAATTACAGACAGCATGCAGACAGCATCTCGTGGATTAGCTGCCTAAATAAAATTCGTGTCTCAGTGCCAGGTGATGCTGAGCTTGCTCTTCTTCAGACACGTGTAGCTGGGAATGAGTGGGTTGCACCAAAAAATGCAGTGTTTCTTGCTGGCACAAATGAAGAAGTTGCTAAGTTCAATGAAGAGGCGGCACATGCACATTTCCCAGAGGCTAACTTGGTCACTATTTTGGCTGAAGATGAAGTAGAACGTAGCAACCGCTTCTCAACACAAGATCTTACTTACTTAAAACGAATTATGGAGGACAAGGGAGTTCTGCCTGAAAAGCTTCTGTTAGCTCCTGGGATGGTAGTCATGTGCACGCAAAACCTCAAGTACCCAAACATAGACAATGGAACCCTTGCTGAGGTTGTGGCCATAGAAACTACACACATTCACATTCGTGTTCTTGGCACAAATTGTGAAGTTAACATACCACGTATTATTGACTCTAAGTACCATAACCGCATCCGCCTGAAGCGTAAAATGTACCCTCTCGTTGTTGCTTATGCAAGAACTGTCCATAAGGTGCAAGGTGATACCATTCGTGATCCAGTGGTCATAGATTTCACAAACATGTCACGCCTTGGCCAGGCATATGTTGCACTTTCAAGGATTGTCAGTATCGATCAACTGCATATACTCCCTCGTGGGATAACATTGACCTCAGACATGTTCCAGCCACATGTTCCAGATGATGGTGACAACATAGATGAGCAGCTACTAGCTGATCTACTACAGGACTTTGACGAAATGGGCGCACCTTTGCTTGATGACCATTGCGTTGACTAATAATATCTTTGCCAGGATAAAGTAATGTACACATTAATTATAGTTCCCTCTTACATTACACACATCCACCTTGCTTTTCACTTCTTTTCCATCTGTTTTCAGACTCATGATATCTTTGCCACGACTTTGCTTACCTGGTCTTCAGTAATAAAAAAGGGTTCAAATGATAGTCATGAACACATTGTACTTCCCTTTTCCATTACACACATCCAATTTGCTTTTCAGTTCTTTTCCTTCTAATTTCAGACTAATAATATCTCTGCCAACGCTTTGTTAATCTGGTTTTCAGTAATAAAAAACGTTCAAATTATAGTAATGTACACATTATACTTCCCCTTTCCATTACAAATACACAGCTTGCTTTTCAGTCCATATCCTTCTGTTTTCAGACTAATAATATATCTACCAACGCTTTGCTTACCTGGTCTTCAGTAATAAAAGGGGTTCAAATGATAGTCATGTACACATTATACTTCCCTTTTCCATTACACACATCCAATTTGCTTTTCAGTTCTTTTCCTTCTAATTTCAGACTAATAATATATCTGCCAACGCTTTGTTCACCTGGTCTTCAATAATAAAAAGGTTCAAATGATAGTCATGTACACATTATACTTCCCCTTTCCATTATACACATCCAACTTGCTTTTCAGTTCTTTTCCTTCTAGGTTTTAGATGACACGTTTATGCAGTATATTCACTTGAACTGTGATCACTTCTAGTCATGAAATAAAGCCCTAGTCATGTTCTTAAACTAATAGTTCACTAATAAACTTTCTTGTGTTTACTGACCTTGTGGTTTTTCTACACGCATTATATAGAGGTGTGTCACAGTCGGTGCAAACACAGTGCTTATTGTTACCATGTTCATCCTACTGTTGTGCACCATGACTGCTAGGGACGGAGCATGCTTCCTTGGCGCAGACCTTGGGAATGACGCTTCAGGAATTTTATGATGCTGGGATGGCGGCGCCAATTTCAGGCCCAGGCACGTCTTCTCCATCGTGGACACGTTCCGACCCTCATGGCCCACGTTCAAAGGGGCAGGAAAACTACCTGAATGACCTTGGCATCCTTCCAAGTCAGTGGCCAAACACTTACGCAGAATCTAGCTCGATGATCAAAGACCATAAGATGGTTCAAGAGCTG
The DNA here is from genome assembly GCA_019650235.1 of Volvox reticuliferus. NCBI lineage: Eukaryota > Viridiplantae > Chlorophyta > Chlorophyceae > Chlamydomonadales > Volvocaceae > Volvox > Volvox reticuliferus. Next base: position 2,197,852 of record BNCP01000014.1, read on the forward strand.
GTAAGAGGAATTCAGTTTGACTTCAGTTTGCATTAATCACTTTATATCTTCATTATATTCTTACCTTGCTTGTGGCATGTGCTTGTGTGCAGTTCAAGGCCACTCATGACGGCAAGAAGCCTGCTACTGGTCGTCAGAAGGAAGCCCTAATGTCGAGGTCCATTGAGTTCGATGATGACTTGACCAAGGAAGCTGCAACGTCTATCTTAGACAGTGCTCTACAAGCTTCTGATGAACCAATTACGGAAACTCAGGCCAAATGGCTCAGCAAGCAGAATGTAAGCTTTTCCCCATCTTCTTTGCTTTCTCTTATAATTGTTCTCTGTATGTGTAATCTTTCATTGCTGCTGCTACCTTTATCTCATAAAGTTGTTGGTTGGAATGCTATTATTTTATATTTGTATTCTCTTCATCATGTTATTAGTCTACTACTTGTAGTTGTTATTTTTGTATTCATTATTGACTACCTGCACTCAGTATTCATTAATATCTTACATTTGTTGCTGCATTATAAATATAGTACCTACCATCGCATGGCTCAAACCAAAACATGTGCATACTCATATACATTATTCATCCATCTTCTTTGTTATAGATCGCGGACGATGACATGCCGAAAACGAAAGCGGAGGCCATCACCTTCATTGGCAACACCCTAACGCAGATCAGCATGGCTACTGACCAGCAGAAATCTTATCTTATAAAACTTAATCCCAGTATTAATGCAGCAGTTCTCAACCGCATGACGAAGTACCAAGCTGGAATAATGATACAGACCTACTTGAAGAATAAGCGCAGGAGTGGGGCTTCATCATGCAAAAGCCCTTCCCAAGCAAGGAATGAGCCGGATGACGATGAAGATACAGGCGGGGGATCCCACAGAAGGTCTTCACCACATAGTAATGGGGGTGGAGCATATGGAGGACGTGCTAGTAATGCGATTACCTCTGCTGGAGTTTTGGTGCAAACCGCCAGAACAACTCGTTCAGGTGGTGTTCGTCGCACCTTAGCATGTTTGTTGCTCATTACCACTGCAAAGGCTATCAATTGGCATAGGCTTAACAACCCTTATGTCAATTGAATGCTTCTCTTTGCAGAGCTTGAATGGTATGTGATGGCTGGCCACCTCACAGCACCAATCACGTTTTGCTGTGGTAATTGCTTTTTTTCCGTTATATATAATGCTGATACAGTAGAAATAATGGCGTCTGTTATAGCATCATCAACTATTGCATGGGGCTGTGTGCCATAACTCTCAGACCTGCCTGCCAGATTAAACACATGCATATGACTTATGTATTGCACTATGATGGATGCCTGAGCTGAAGCTACATCAGAACAATGCATGTATATATGTAAGTAATACTTCTCTGGATACACCTTTTCAATATATACCAATAATATGTTCTTCTCATAGGATAGCAATACACATTACACATTATATACATTACTTCAATACTACATTACTTCTTATTCATCAATGCCGGAGGAGACCTATTTTTTTACCTTTCCGGGCACCATACATGTCTAACAGGGAAACCAGGGATATACTGAAACACATATTAATAATATGAATTAGGTTCTAAGTACTGCCTCTCTACTTACAACATTCATTTTTAAACCTTATAATGCAACAAAGAATGTACTTTTAACAGGCTACCTGGCACCTTAAGAAGAGACGACTAGACTGAATATTTTAAGTACTGATGTCCTCTGTTACAGTACTTTTCTGCTTTCCTTTGGCTCAATGAGAATCTATTTTGAACCCCAGTACATCAAGATGGTGGAAGTGTGGGGGACTAGGGCTGTAAATCTACTTAGGATCCCAGTACACCAAGACGGTGGAGGTGCGGGGAACTGGGGCGGCAGGCCCCAGTCCCCGCACAACCACCGTACACTTAAGAGAGGTAACAGCAATGAAAGCGGTAGTAAAATGGAGATTTAAAAGCATGATTAGCTTTCTATTAGGAAATTGATTACCTGACCTCGGATAATGCTTATTAAGTATCTAGAAGTAATAAGGAATGATTAGCTTGTGATTCAGTAATGCTTATCAGGTAACTGGAAGTCATAAGCTTCTTATCCAATAAGTCATTACCTGGCCTCGGGTAAAGCTTATCAAGTAACTGGAAGTAATAAGGACTGATTAGCTTTCTATTAGGACATTGATTACCTGACCTCGGATAAAGCTTATTAAGTATCTAGAAGTAATAAGGAATGATTAGCTTGTGACTCAGTAATGCTTATCAGGTAACTGGAAGTCATAAGCTTCTTATCCAATAAGTCATTACCTGGCCTCGGATAAAGCTTATCAAGTAACTGGAAGTAATAAGGACTGATTAGCTTTCTATTAGGAAATTGATTACCTGACCTCGGATAATGCTTATTAAGTATCTAGAAGTAATAAGGAATGATTAGCTTGTGATTCAGTAATGCTTATCAGGTAACTGGAAGTCATAAGCTTCTTATCCAATAAGTCATTACCTGGCCTCGGGTAAAGCTTATCAAGTAACTGGAAGTAATAAGGACTGATTAGCTTTCTATTAGGAAATTGATAACCTGACCTCGGATAATGCTTATTAAGTATCTAGAAGTAATAAGGAATGATTAGCTTGTGATTCAGATAATAGATGGAAGTAATAAGGACGGATAAGCTTCTTATCCAATAAGTCATTACCTGGCCTCGGGTAAAGCTTATCAAGTAACTGGAAGTAATAAGGACTGATTAGCTTTCTATTAAGAAATTGATTACCTGACCTCGGATAATGCTTATTAAGTATCTAGAAGTAATAAGGAATGATTAGCTTGTGATTCAGATAATAGATGGAAGTAATAAGGACGGATAAGCTTCTTATCCAATAAGTCATTACCTGGCCTCGGGTAAAGCTTATCAAGTAACTGGAAGTAATAAGGACTGATTAGCTTTCTATTAGGACATTGATTACCTGACCTCGGATAAAGCTTATTAAGTATCTAGAAGTAATAAGGAATGATTAGCTTGTGATTCAGATAATAGATGGAAGTAATAAGGACGGATAAGCTTCTTATCCAATAAGTCATTACCTGGCCTCGGGTAAAGCTTATCAAGTAACTGGAAGTAATAAGGACTGATTAGCTTTCTATTAGGACATTGATTACCTGACCTCGGATAAAGCTTATCATGCTTTTAAATATGCATTTCACTACCGCTTTCAAAGCTGCTAACACCCAGAAGTGTACGGTGGTTGTGCGGGGACTGGGGCCTGCCGCCCCAGTTCCCCGCACCTCCACCATCTTGGTGTACTGGGGTCCCAAGTATATTCATTGCCCCAGTTCCCCACACTTCCACCGTCTTGGTGTTCTGGGGTCCAAAATAGATTCTTGTTGAGACAAGTAAAGGCAGAATAGTATATTATTTATTACATTATAAGGCTTAAAATCCCTAAAAAAAGACAGGCAGTTGTAATATAGTCCATATTATTAATTTCCCAGTAGATATTTCCCCCTATGTGCGCCTCTGGTTTTCCTCTTAGATATTTGTGGTGGTCTCTATGTAGTTAATATGTTTTGGTCCCATTCATCAGCTAGCTAGCAAGGAATTTAAGGGGTGTTACACTGTGGGCGACTAAATCCTCTGTGAAGCTCCATAAGATTGCTGAAGATGCAAAGAAGTATGTATCTATAGATATTACAGGTTAGAAATAAAGCGGTAGCTATAACAGCTGAAAATCATTGCTGTACAATACAGATGTGGCCGTGGCAGCGCACTGCAGCAGCAGCACGTGGCAGCAGCACAGTGCGGCAGCCACAGCACGTGGCAGTGGCCGCACACAGCAGCAGCAGCACTGCATGGCAGCTGCACTGCATGGCAACAGCAGTGCATGGCAACTGCACTATGCAGCAGCAGCGACAGTGTGTGGCAGCGGCACTGTGCAGCAGCAGCAGGACGCAGCAGTGCGTGGCAATATGTGACAGTGGCAGTGCATGGCAGCGGCAGTGAGTGGCAATGGCAGGGCACGGCAGCAGCAGCATGCGGCAGAGGTGGCAGTGCGCAGTAGTGACACCAAGCGGCAGCTAGCAGCAGTGCATGGCAGCTGCACTATGCGGCAGCAGTGGCAGTGCACGGCAGCGGCACCGTGCAGCAGCAGCAGCAGCACATGGCAGTGGCAGCATGCGGCAATGGCAGTGCATGGCACCGGCAACATGCATGTGGCAGCGCCAACATGTGGCAGCTGCAACACGCGGCAGCAGCAGCGTTCTGAAATCACATTTAGAATTACATTATTATTATTGTTATTATTATATTATTATTATTGTTATTGTTATTATTTGGAGACTTACCTGAGCGAGTAATGCTTACCCTTCGTGAGCAGAATGGCAAAGGCGACGTTGGCAAGATCCAACAAATCAGTTTGGCAGCCAAAATGCTTAATATCTATACAAATTGCCGGCTATAGATGAAACGGTAGCTATAATAGCGGACAATCATTGCTGTTTGATACAGATTAACTGTAAACTGAATGTTGTAAGGATATTTCTTGCTAGACCCATTAGCAGGCCATTGACTAGGAACTTTTTATATTTTAAACAAAAATTAAACCTTTAGAGCATGAATCTTGCAGGGCTGGCCAGTGCCCTGCAGGATACATAGCTACTACATGCAACAAAAGACTGAAAACACCTAGCTAAAGAGGTCAGGAAATGGATTTAATAGCCTAGAAATTGCCCAACAGAAATGATTGCATTTTTGTCGTGACGGCATAAATTCCCGAGGGCCTTACACTACTAGGACTCCTTACAGGGGCGGACAACTGTAAAAATTCCCAAGGGCTTTACATAACCGACAAAAACTAACATAACCAAAAATAAATAAACTAAATAAACAAACTAAAAATAACTAAAAAATACTAGACTGGCTAATAAAAGCGGTAGCAATAATACCTTTGGATTATGAATCCTGCAGGGCTGGCCAATGCCCTGCAGGATACATTGCTACTACACGAAACAAAACACTGAAAAAACCTAGCTAAAGAGTTCAAAAATGCTTTTAATAGCCTAGAATTTGCCTAACAAAAGTCAGTGCATTTCCCTCGCGATGGCAAAAATTCCCGAGGGCCGTACATGGCTGGCACTCCTTACAGGGACGGCTGAATGTACAACAATTAACTAAATAAACTAAAAACAACAAAAAAATAAACTAAAAGCAACTAAAAATGACTAGGCTAGCTAATAAAAGCGGTAGCAACTAGGCTAGCTAATAAAAGCAGTAGCAAATAACAAGACATTACCAGAGCAAAATGTGATTATTGATGGTGTGAGGTGGCCAGCCATTACATACCATTCTTGCTCTATCTGCAAAGGGAAGCAATTAAATGACGCAAGGGTAGTTCAGCCTATGCCATTTGATTGCCTTTGCAGTGGTAATGATAAAGCAACATGCCAAGATGCGGTGAACACTACCTGAATGGGGTGTTTTATTGCTGTGCACCATAACTCCAGCAGAGTTGATAGATAGCCTAGCACGTGCTCCATATATGCCACCCCCATAAGGTTATATAATTGTTAAATTATTCTCACCTCTCAAGATATAGAGTTCTACTGCGGTAGCTATGAATGCGGACTGTGAGGGTTCAAATCCCGCTCCCTGCACGGACTAAAATTTCCTTTTGGGCGGTCAGGCAACGCGTGTGACGACACGCGACGATGCGCGACAACGCGCGCGGGAAAACGCGCGCGGTTCAGTGCACGAGTACCACTACTGTGCGAGTACCAAACCGAACGAATCATTTCCTATATAACGAAATCTTTATTATGCTTAAAACGTTGGCCATGATGCTTACCTTTAGCAAGATTGCTTGGCAGCAGTGGCTTGGTAATCATTTTCCAGAAAGGTCCAGCAATGGTTCAGCTTCAATATGTACTAGCCAAAAAAGTAGCTGACTATACAATTTGCAGGCTACAATAGCAGATTAATGCTGTACGACTAAGATTAACTGTCAACGAGCATTGTGAGGATAATTCTTGATTGACCAGGCTGGAAGCGTTTGCCTAAAATTTTTCATATTCTATACCATTATATATCCTTTAAGCATGAATCCTGCAGGGCTGGCCAGTGCCCTGAAGGAAACATGGTGACTGCATGAAATAAAAGACTGAGCAAACCTAGCTAAAGAGGTCAGAAAATACTTTTAAAAGCCTAGAAATTGCCTAACAGAAATCAGTGCATTTACCTCGCGATGGTATAAATTCCCGAGGGCCTTACACTACTAGGACTCCTTACAGGGGCGGACGACTGTAAAAATTCCCAGGGGCCTTACACTACTAGGACTCCTTACAGGGCGGACGACTGAAAAAATTCCCAGGGGCCTTACATAAATAAACGACCAAAACTAAAATAACTAAAACGAAATAAACTATATAACTAAACTAAAAACAACTAAAAAATACTAGACTAGCTAATAAAAGCGGTAGCAATTAAGTATCTAGAAGTAATAAGGAATGATTAGCTTGTGATTCAGATAATAGATGGAAGTAATAAGGACGGATAAGCTTCTTATCCAATAAGTCATTACCTGGCCTCGGGTAAAGCTTATCAAGTAACTGGAAGTAATAAGGACTGATTAGCTTTCTATTAGGACATTGATTACCTGACCTCGGATAAAGCTTATTAAGTATCTAGAAGTAATAAGGAATGATTAGCTTGTGATTCAGATAATAGATGGAAGTAATAAGGACGGATAAGCTTCTTATCCAATAAGTCATTACCTGGCCTCGGGTAAAGCTTATCAAGTAACTGGAAGTAATAAGGACTGATTAGCTTTCTATTAGGACATTGATTACCTGACCTCGGATAAAGCTTATTAAGTATCTAGAAGTAATAAGGAATGATTAGCTTGTGACTCAGTAATGCTTATCAGGTAACTGGAAGTCATAAGCTTCTTATCCAATAAGTCATTACCTGGCCTCGGGTAAAGCTTATCAAGTAACTGGAAGTAATAAGGACTGATTAGCTTTCTATTAGGAAATTGATTACCTGACCTCGGATAATGCTTATTAAGTATCTAGAAGTAATAAGGAATGATTAGCTTGTGATTCAGATAATAGATGGAAGTAATAAGGACGGATAAGCTTCTTATCCAATAAGTCATTACCTGGCCTCGGGTAAAGCTTATCAAGTAACTGGAAGTAATAAGGACTGATTAGCTTTCTATTAGGAAATTGATTACCTGACCTCGGATAATGCTTATTAAGTATCTAGAAGTAATAAGGAATGATTAGCTTGTGATTCAGATAATAGATGGAAGTAATAAGGACGGATAAGCTTCTTATCCAATAAGTCATTACCTGGCCTCGGGTAAAGCTTATCAAGTAACTGGAAGTAATAAGGACTGATTAGCTTTCTATTAGGACATTGATTACCTGACCTCGGATAAAGCTTATTAAGTATCTAGAAGTAATAAGGAATGATTAGCTTGTGATTCAGATAATAGATGGAAGTAATAAGGACGGATAAGCTTCTTATCCAATAAGTCATTACCTGGCCTCGGGTAAAGCTTATCAAGTAACTGGAAGTAATAAGGACTGATTAGCTTTCTATTAGGACATTGATTACCTGACCTCGGATAAAGCTTATTAAGTATCTAGAAGTAATAAGGAATGATTAGCTTGTGACTCAGTAATGCTTATCAGGTAACTGGAAGTCATAAGCTTCTTATCCAATAAGTCATTACCTGGCCTCGGGTAAAGCTTATCAAGTAACTGGAAGTAATAAGGACTGATTAGCTTTCTATTAGGAAATTGATTACCTGACCTCGGATAATGCTTATTAAGTATCTAGAAGTAATAAGGAATGATTAGCTTGTGATTCAGTAATGCTTATCAGGTAACTGGAAGTCATAAGCTTCTTATCCAATAAGTCATTACCTGGCCTCGGGTAAAGCTTATCAAGTAACTGGAAGTAATAAGGACTGATTAGCTTTCTATTAGGACATTGATTACCTGACCTCGGATAATGCTTATTAAGTATCTAGAAGTAATAAGGAATGATTAGCTTGTGATTCAGATAATAGATGGAAGTAATAAGGACGGATAAGCTTCTTATCCAATAAGTCATTACCTGGCCTCGGATAAAGCTTGTCAAGTAACTGGAAGTAATAAGGACTGATTAGCTTTCTAATAAGAAATTGATTACCTGACCTCGGATAATGCTTATTAAGTATCTAGAAGTAATAAGGAATGATTAGCTTGTGATTCAGATAATAGATGGAAGTAATAAGGACGGATAAGCTTCTTATCCAATAAGTCATTACCTGGCCTCGGGTAAAGCTTATCAAGTAACTGGAAGTAATAAGGACTGATTAGCTTTCTATTAAGAAATTGATTACCTGACCTCGGATAATGCTTATTAAGTATCTAGAAGTAATAAGGAATGATTAGCTTGTGATTCAGATAATAGATGGAAGTAATAAGGACGGATAAGCTTCTTATCCAATAAGTCATTACCTGGCCTCGGGTAAAGCTTATCAAGTAACTGGAAGTAATAAGGACTGATTAGCTTTCTATTAGGACATTGATTACCTGACCTCGGATAAAGCTTATTAAGTATCTAGAAGTAATAAGGAATGATTAGCTTGTGACTCAGTAATGCTTATCAGGTAACTGGAAGTCATAAGCTTCTTATCCAATAAGTCATTACCTGGCCTCGGATAAAGCTTGTCAAGTAACTGGAAGTAATAAGGACTGATTAGCTTTCTATTAGGAAATTGATTACCTGACCTCGGATAATGCTTATTAAGTATCTAGAAGTAATAAGGAATGATTAGCTTGTGATTCAGTAATGCTTATCAGGTAACTGGAAGTCATAAGCTTCTTATCCAATAAGTCATTACCTGGCCTCGGGTAAAGCTTATCAAGTAACTGGAAGTAATAAGGACTGATTAGCTTTCTATTAAGAAATTGATTACCTGACCTCGGATAATGCTTATTAAGTATCTAGAAGTAATAAGGAATGATTAGCTTGTGATTCAGATAATAGATGGAAGTAATAAGGACGGATAAGCTTCTTATCCAATAAGTCATTACCTGGCCTCGGGTAAAGCTTATCAAGTAACTGGAAGTAATAAGGACTGATTAGCTTTCTATTAGGACATTGATTACCTGACCTCGGATAAAGCTTATTAAGTATCTAGAAGTAATAAGGAATGATTAGCTTGTGATTCAGTAATGCTTATCAGGTAACTGGAAGTCATAAGCTTCTTATCCAATAAGTCATTACCTGGCCTCGGGTAAAGCTTATCAAGTAACTGGAAGTAATAAGGACTGATTGCTACCGCTTTTATTAGCTAGTCTAGTATTTTTTAGTTGTTTTTAGTTTAGTTATATAGTTTATTTCGTTTTAGTTATTTTAGTTTTGGTCGTTTATTGCTACCGCTTTTATTAGCTAGTCTAGTATTTTTTAGTTGTTTTTAGTTTACTTATATAGTTTATTTCGTTTTAGTTATTTTAGTTTTGGTCGTTTATTTATGTAAGGCCCCTGGGAATTTTTTCAGTCGTCCGCCCCTGTAAGGAGTCCTAGTAGTGTAAGGCCCCTGGGAATTTTTACAGTCGTCCGCCCCTGTAAGGAGTCCTAGTAGTGTAAGGCCCTCGGGAATTTATACCATCGCGAGGTAAATGCACTGATTTCTGTTAGGCAATTTCTAGGCTTTTAAAAGCATTTTCTGACCTCTTTAGCTAGGTTTGCTCAGTCTTTTGTTTCATGCAGTCACCATGTTTCCTGCAGGGCACTGGCCAGCCCTGCAGGATTCATGCTTAAAGGATATATAATGGTATAGAATATGAAAAATTTTAGGCAAACGCTTCCAGCCTGGTCAATCAAGAATTATCCTCACAATGCTCGTTGACAGTTAATCTTAGTCGTACAGCATTAATCTGCTATTGTAGCCTGCAAATTGTATAGTCAGCTACTTTTTTGGCTAGTACATATTGAAGCTGAACTATTGCTGGACCTTTCTGGAAGATGATTACCAAGCCACCGCCGCCAAGCAATCTTGCTAAAGGTAAGCATCATGGCCAAAGTTTTAAGCATAATAAAAGATTTAGTTATATAGGAAATGATTCGTTCGGTTTGGTACTCGCACAGTAGTGGTACTCGTGCACTGAACCGCGCGCGTTTTCCCGCGCGCGTTGTCGCGCATCGTCGCGTGTCGTCGCACGCGTTGCCTGACCGCCCAAAAGGATAATTTAGTCCATGCAGGGAGCAGGATTTGAACCACATAGTCCGCGTTCCTAGCTACCGCATTAGAACTCTATATCTTGAGAGCTGTGTATAATATGACAATTATATAACCTTACCCCCAGTTGAATGGGGATGGCAGATATGTATATATACAGTAGTGGTACTCGTGCACTGAACCGCGCGCGTTTTCCCGCGCGCGTTGTCGCGCATCGTCGCGTGTCGTCGCACGCGTTGCCTGACCGCCCAAAAGGATAATTTAGTCCATGCAGGGAGCGGAATTTGAACCCACATAGTCCGTGTTCATAGCTACCGCATTAGAACTCTATATCTTGAGAGCTGTGTATAATATGACAATTATATAACCTTACCCCCAGTTGAATGGGGGTGGCAGATATGGAGCATGTGCTAGGCTATCTATCAACTCTGCTGGAGTTATGGTGCACAGCAATAAAACACCCCATTCAGGTAGTGTTCACCGCATCTTGGCATGTTGCTTTATCATTACCACTGCAAAGGCAATCAAATGGCATAGGCTGAACTACCCTTGTGTCATTTAATTGCTTCCCTTTGCAGATAGTGCAAGAATGGTATGTAATGGCTGGCCACCTCACACCATCAATAATCACATTTTGCTCTGGTAATGTCTTGTTATTTGCTACTGCTTTTATTAGCTAGCCTAGTTGCTACCGCTTTTATTAGCTAGCTTAGTCATTTTTAGTTGCTTTTAGTTTATTTTTTTGTTGTTTTTAGTTTATTTAGCTAATTGTTGTACATTCAGCCGTCCCTGTAAGGAGTGCCAGCCATGTACGGCCCTCGGGAATTTTTGCCATCGCGAGGGAAATGCACTGACTTTTGTTAGGCAAATTCTAGGCTATTAAAAGCATTTTTGAACTCTTTAGCTAGGTTTTTTCAGTGTTTCGTTTCGTGTAGTAGCAATGTATCCTGCAGGGCATTGGCCAGCCCTGCAGGATTCATAATCCAAAGGTATTATTGCTACCGCTTTTATTAGCCAGCCTAGTATTTTTTAGTTATTTTTAGTTTGTTTATTTAGTTTATTTATTTTTGGTTTTGTTAGTTTTTGTCGGTTACGTAAAGCCCTTGGGAATTTTTACAGTTGTCCGCCCCTGTAAGGAGTCCTAGTAGTGTAAGGCCCTCGGGAATTTATGCCGTCACGACAAAAATGCAATCATTTCTGTTGGGCAATTTCTAGGCTATTAAATCCATTTCCTGACCTCTTTAGCTAGGTGTTTTCAGTCTTTTGTTGCATGTAGTAGCTATGTATCCTGCAGGGCACTGGCCAGCCCTGCAAGATTCATGCTCTAAAGGTTTTATTTTTGTTTAAAATATAAAAAGTTCCTAGTCAATGGCCTGCTAATGGGTCTAGAAAGAAATATCCTTAGAACATTCAGTTTACAGTTAATCTGTATCGAACAGCAATGATTGTCCGCTATTATAGCTACCGTTTCATCTATAGCCGGCAATTTGTATAGATATTAAGCATTTTGGCTGCCAAACTGATTTGTTGGATCTTGCCAACGTCGCCTTTGCCATTCTGCTGGCGAAGGGTAAGCATTACTCGCTCAGGTAAGTCTCCAAATAATAACAATAATAATAATAACAATAATAATAATAATAACAATAATAATAACAACAATAATAATATAATTCTAAATGTGATTTCAGAATGCTGCTGCTGCCGCGTGTTGCAGCTGCCACATGTTGGCGCTGCCACATGCATGTTGCCGGTGCCATGCACTGCCATTGCCGCGTGCTGCCACTGCCATGTGCTGCTGCTGCTGCTGCACGGTGCCGCTGCCGTGCACTGCCACTGCTGCCGCATAGTGCAGCTGCCATGCACTGCTGCTAGCTGCCGCTTGGTGTCACTACTGCGCACTGCCACCTCTGCCGCATGCTGCTGCTGCCGTGCCCTGCCATTGCCACTCACTGCCGCTGCCATGCACTGCCACTGTCACATATTGCCACGCACTGCTGCGTCCTGCTGCTGCTGCACAGTGCCGCTGCCACACACTGTCGCTGCTGCTGCATAGTGCAGTTGCCATGCACTGCTGCTGCCATGCAGTGCAGCTGCCATGCAGTGCTGCTGCTGCTGTGTGCGGCCACTGCCACGTGCTGTGGCTGCCGCACTGTGCTGCTGCCACGTGCTGCTGCTGCAGTGTGCTGCCACGGCCACATCTGTATTGTACAGCAATGATTTTCAGCTGTTATAGCTACCGCTTTATTTCTAACATGTAATATCTATAGATACATACTTCTTTGCATCTTCAGCAATTTTATGGAACTTCACAGAGGATTTAGTCGCCCACAGTGTAACACCCCTTAAATTCCTTGCTAGCTAGCTGATGAATGGGACCAAAACATATTAACTACATAGAGACCACCACAAATATCTAAGAGGAAAATCAGAGGCGCACATAGGGGGAAATATCTAGTGGTTAATTAATAATATGGACTATATTACAACTGCCTGTCTTTACTTAGGGATTTTAAGCCTTATAATGTAATAAATCATATACTATTCTGCCTTTACTTGTCTCAACAAGAATCTATTTTGGACCCCAGAACACCAAGACGGTGGAAGTGTGGGGAACTGGGGCAATGAATATACTTGGGACCCCAGTACACCAAGACGGTGGAGGTGCGGGGAACTGGGGCGGCAGGCCCCAGTCCCCGCACAACCACCGTACACTTAAGAGAGGTAACAGCATTGAAAGCGGTAGTAAAATGCATATATAAAAGCATGATTTATGTAAGGCCCCTGGGAATTTTCTCAGTCGTCCGCCCCTGTAAGGAGTCCTAGTAGTGTAAGGCCCCTGGGAATTTTTACAGTCGTCCGCCCATGTAAGGAGTCCTAGTAGTGTAAGGCCCTCGGGAATTTATACCATCGCGAAGTAAATGCACTGATTTCTGTTAGGCAATTTCTAGGCTTTTAAAAGCATTTTCTGACCTCTTTAGCTAGGTTTGCTCAGTCTTTTGTTTCATGCAGTCACCATGTTTCCTGCAGGGCACTGGCCAGCCCTGCAGGATTCATGCTTAAAGGATATATAATGGTATATAATATGAAAAATTTTAGGCAAACGCTTCCAGCCTGGTCAATCAAGAGTTATCCTCACAATGTTCGTTGACAGTTAATCTTAGTCGTACAGCATTAATCTGCTATTGTAGCCTGCAAATTGTAAAGTCAGCTACTTTTTTGGCTAGTACATATTGAAGCTGAACTATTGCTGGACCTTACTGGAAGATGATTACCAAGCCACCGCCGCCAAGCAATCTTGCTAAAGGTAAGCATCATGGCCAACGTTTTAAGCATAATAAAGATTTAGTTATATAGGAAATGATTCGTTCGGTTTGGTACTCGCACAGTAGTGGTACTCGTGCACTGAACCGCGCGCGTTTTCCCGCGCGCGTTGTCGCGCATCGTCGCGTGTCGTCGCACGCGTTGCCTGACCGCCCAAAAGGAAAATTTAGTCCGTGCAGGGAGCGGGATTTGAACCCACATAGTCCGCATTCATAGCTACCGCAGTAGAAGTCTATATCCTGACAACTAGGTATAATTTAACAATTATATAACCTTACCCCCATTTGAATGGGGGTGGCACATACATATGGAGCACGTGCTAGGCTATCTATCAACTCTGCTGGAGTTATGGTGCACAGCAATAAAACACCCCATTCAGGTAGTGTTCACCGCATCTTGGCATGTTGCTTTATCATTACCACTGCAAAGGCCATCAAATGGCATAGGCTGAACTACCCGTGTGTCATTTAATTGCTTCCCTTTGCAGATAGAGCAAGAATGGTATGTAATGGCTGGCCACCTCACACCATCAATAATCACATTTTGCTCTGGTAATGTCTTGTTATTTGCTACTGCTTTTATTAGCTAGCCTAGTTGCTACCGCTTTTATTAGCTAGCCTAGTCATTTTTAGTTGCTTTTAGTTTATTTTTTCGTTGTTTTTAGTTTATTTAGTTAATTGTTGTACATTCAGCCGTCCCTGTAAGGAGTGCCAGCCATGTACGGCCCTCGGGAATTTTTGCCATCGCGAGGGAAATGCACTGACTTTTGTTTGGCAAATTCTAGGCTATTAAAAGCATTTTTGAACTCTTTAGCTAGGTTTTTTCAGTGTTTCGTTTCGTGTAGTAGCAATGTATCCTGCAGGGCATTGGCCAGCCCTGCAGGATTCATAATCCAAAGGTATTATTGCTACCGCTTTTATTAGCTAGTCTAGTAATTTTTAGTTGCTTTTAGTTTTTTTATTTAGTTTATTTCGTTTTTGTTATTATAGTTTTTTGTCGGTTATGTAATCGTTTATGTAAGGCCCCTGGGAATTTGTTTAGTCGTCCGCCCCTGTAAGGAGTCCTAGTAGTGTAAGGCCCCTGGGAATTTATACAGTCGTCCGCCCCTGTAAGGAGACCTAGTAGTGTAAGGCCCTCGGGAATTTATGCCGTCGCGACGAAAATGAAATGATTTCTGTTGGGCAATTTTTAAGCTATTTAAAGCATTTCCTGACCTCTTTAGCTAGGTGTTTTCAGTCTTTTGTTGCATGTAGTAGCTATGTATCCTGCAGGGCACTGGCCAGCCCTGCAAGATTCATGCTCTAAAGGTTTTATTTTTGTTTAGGATATAAAATGTTTCTAGTCAATGGCCTGCTAATGGGTCTAGAAAGAAATATCCTTACAACATTCAGTTGACAGTTAATCTGTATTGCACAGCAATTATTGTCCGCTATTATAGCTACCGCTTCATCTATAGCCCGCAATTTGTATAGATATTACGCATTTTGGCTGCCAAACTTGGAGCTTCAGCAATTTGTTGGATCTTGCCAACATCACCTTTGCCATTCTGCTCGCGAAGGGTAAGCTCAGGTAAGTCTCCATATAATAATAATAATAGTAATAATAATAATCTAATATAATTCTAAATGTGATTTCAGAACGCTGCTGCTGCCGTGTGTTGCAGCTGCCACATGTTGGCGCTGCCACATGTTGCCGGTACCGTGCACTGCCATTGCCGCGTGCTGCCACTGCCATGTGCTGCTGCTGCTGCACGGTGCTGGTGCCGCGTGCTGCCGCTGCTGCCGCATAGTGCAGTTGCCATGCACTGCTGCTAGGTGCCGCTTGGTGCCACTGCTGCGCACTGCCTCTGCCGCATGCTGCTGCTGCTGTGCACTGCCATTGCCAAGGCAGCAGCTAGCAGTGCATGGCAACTGCACTATGCAGCAGCAGCGGCAGTGTGTGGCAGCGGCACCGTGCAGCAGCAGCAGCAGCAGCACACAGCAGTGGCAAAATGTGACAATGGCAGCGCATGGCAACGGCAGTGAGTGCCAATGGCTGCGCACTGCCTCTGCTGCATGCTGCTGCTGCCGTGCACTGCCATTGCCACTCACTGCCGCTGCCATGCGCTGCCATTATCACATGTTGCCACTGCTGTGTGCTGCTGCTGTGTGGGGCCACTGCCACCTGCTGCGGCTGCCGCACTGTGCTGCTGCTGCGTGCTGCTGCTGCAGTGTGCTGCCATTGCCACATGGTGCAGTTGCCACTGCATGGTGCTGCTGCAGTGCAGTGCAGCTGCCACGTGATACCCTAAATTTAATTTAGACCCAAGGGTTTGCTAGCCATATGAGTACATTCAACAGCGGCACCAAGTTTAACTGCATTATCACTCCTGCAATCAACATTTTTTGTAGATATTTTGCCGTATCCATTTTGCATAAAATGCAAAAAATATTAACTTTTAAGAATTTCAGTTGCCATGATTATTTACACGATGTTTAGGCAGCTCATACTCATAAGATTGATCATTATTTTATTCCGATTTCAGATCTTTAAGGTTGGTTATTTCTGCATAGATTTATATTAGGCAAAGCAATCCAATAAATGGATGAATAACTTCAAAATAATATTGGCTCATGTAATTTATCGCTGATCCGGACAAAGTACTAGATTCCCCTTACCTGCCAAGCTCTTTGGTATAATATCCACTGATTTTGAAAGTTTATTTTGGAGCCCATGAATTCGTATTGTTATACCTCTATTTTTCATTCATTTTTAATTATGGATGGAATAATTAACGAAAACCTGTCTGATTCAGGAAAACCCTAAAGCAATATAAAGTTATGTAGTGGATATTAAGTCAGTTTGGATTATTTAATATATTTACTATATATTTTTAGCCTATATATTATTTATAGGCTAAATGGCCATTAAAAAATAAAGAAAAAAGTTAATCATGAAGAGAGTACAATATACTGCTAATTTCATTTGATTAGCTAGAAGACGATAACGATTTTTTCATCCATCGATGATTTGCTGGATTTTGCAAGGGGTGCAGCTGCCATGTGCTGCCGCTGATGCATGGTGGAGCTGTTGTATCTCTGTCATATCCGCCTAAAGCAAAGGCTCGATCCAAGGATGCCACTGGCCAACCTGGATATTAGCCATGAGATACCCCAGGATACTACAGCAGCTCCCACTGCAGGGTGCTGCTGCCACGCAGTGCAGCTCCCACTTATTTCTTTAATAAGTCGTATTTCCAAACTCATGGATGGCGCATCGAAGCTAAATAAATGTACACATATGGACAGTGCGAGCCATGAATGCCAAATAAAGGAGGGATATGATGAAGATGGAGGGCGGCCTGGATGCCCCCCCTGGACTACAACGTGGGAAAATGTTGAACCAAAATATTAGCTACATACACACCACCACAAACAACTAAGAGAAAAATCAAAGGAATACCTAGGGTGAAACATCTATGGCAAGTGGAAGTGTGGGGAACTGGGGCAGTGAATCTACTTTGGACCCCAGTACACCAAGACGGTGGAAGTGCGGGGAACTGGGGCGGCAGGCCCCAGTCCCCGCACAACCACCGAACACTTCTGGGAGTTACAGCATTGAAAGCGGTAGTCAAATGCATATATAAAAGCATGATTAGCTTTCTATTAGGACATTGATTACCTGACCTCGGATAAAGCTTATTAAGTATCTAGAAGTAATAAGGAATGATTAGCTTGTGACTCAGTAATGCTTATCAGGTAACTGGAAGTCATAAGCTTCTTATCCAATAAGTCATTACCTGGCCTCGGATAAAGCTTATCAAGTAACTGGAAGTAATAAGGACTGATTAGCTTTCTATTAGGAAATTGATTACCTGACCTCGGATAATGCTTATTAAGTATCTAGAAGTAATAAGGAATGATTAGCTTGTGATTCAGTAATGCTTATCAGGTAACTGGAAGTCATAAGCTTCTGATCCAGGAAGTGATTATCTGACCTCGGGTAAAGCTTATCAAGTAACTGGAAGTAATAAGGACTGATTAGCTTTCTATTAAGAAATTGATTACCTGACCTCGGATAATGCTTATTAAGTATCTAGAAGTAATAAGGAATGATTAGCTTGTGATTCAGATAATAGATGGAAGTAATAAGGACGGATAAGCTTCTTATCCAATAAGTCATTACCTGGCCTCGGGTAAAGCTTATCAAGTAACTGGAAGTAATAAGGACTGATTAGCTTTCTATTAGGAAATTGATTACCTGACCTCGGATAATGCTTATTAAGTATCTAGAGTAATAAGGAATGATTAGCTTGTGATTCAGTAATGCTTATCAGGTAACTGGAAGTCATAAGCTTCTTATCCAATAAGTCATTACCTGGCCTCGGGTAAAGCTTATCAAGTAACTGGAAGTAATAAGGACTGATTAGCTTTCTATTAAGAAATTGATTACCTGACCTCGGATAATGCTTATTAAGTATCTAGAAGTAATAAGGAATGATTAGCTTGTGATTCAGATAATAGATGGAAGTAATAAGGACGGATAAGCTTCTTATCCAATAAGTCATTACCTGGCCTCGGGTAAAGCTTATCAAGTAACTGGAAGTAATAAGGACTGATTAGCTTTCTATTAGGACATTGATTACCTGACCTCGGATAAAGCTTATTAAGTATCTAGAAGTAATAAGGAATGATTAGCTTGTGATTCAGTAATGCTTATCAGGTAACTGGAAGTCATAAGCTTCTTATCCAATAAGTCATTACCTGGCCTCGGGTAAAGCTTATCAAGTAACTGGAAGTAATAAGGACTGATTAGCTTTCTATCAGGAAATTGATTACCTGACCTCGGATAATGCTTATTAAGTATCTAGAAGTAATAAGGAATGATTAGCTTGTGACTCAGTAATGCTTATCAGGTAACTGGAAGTCATAAGCTTCTTATCCAATAAGTCATTACCTGGCCTCGGATAAAGCTTATCAAGTAACTGGAAGTAATAAGGACTGATTAGCTTTCTATTAGGAAATTGATTACCTGACCTCGGATAATGCTTATTAAGTATCTAGAAGTAATAAGGAATGATTAGCTTGTGATTCAGTAATGCTTATCAGGTAACTGGAAGTCATAAGCTTCTTATCCAATAAGTCATTACCTGGCCTCGGGTAAAGCTTATCAAGTAACTGGAAGTAATAAGGACTGATTAGCTTTCTATTAAGAAATTGATTACCTGACCTCGGATAATGCTTATTAAGTATCTAGAAGTAATAAGGAATGATTAGCTTGTGATTCAGATAATAGATGGAAGTAATAAGGACGGATAAGCTTCTTATCCAATAAGTCATTACCTGGCCTCGGGTAAAGCTTATCAAGTAACTGGAAGTAATAAGGACTGATTAGCTTTCTATTAGGACATTGATTACCTGACCTCGGATAAAGCTTATTAAGTATCTAGAAGTAATAAGGAATGATTAGCTTGTGATTCAGTAATGCTTATCAGGTAACTGGAAGTCATAAGCTTCTTATCCAATAAGTCATTACCTGGCCTCGGATAAAGCTTATCAAGTAACTTGAAGTAATAAGGACTGATTAGCTTTCTATTAGGAAATTGATTACCTGACCTCGAATAATGCTTATTAAGTATCTAGAAGTAATAAGGAATGATTAGCTTGTGATTCAGTAATGCTTATCAGGTAACTGGAAGTCATAAGCTTCTTATCCAATAAGTCATTACCTGGCCTCGGGTAAAGCTTATCAAGTAACTGGAAGTAATAAGGACTGATTAGCTTTCTATTAAGAAATTGATTACCTGACCTCGGATAATGCTTATTAAGTATCTAGAAGTAATAAGGAATGATTAGCTTGTGATTCAGATAATAGATGGAAGTAATAAGGACGGATAAGCTTCTTATCCAATAAGTCATTACCTGGCCTCGGGTAAAGCTTATCAAGTAACTGGAAGTAATAAGGACTGATTAGCTTTCTATTAGGACATTGATTACCTGACCTCGGATAAAGCTTATTAAGTATCTAGAAGTAATAAGGAATGATTAGCTTGTGATTCAGTAATGCTTATCAGGTAACTGGAAGTCATAAGCTTCTTATCCAATAAGTCATTACCTGGCCTCGGGTAAAGCTTATCAAGTA
>BNCP01000014.1:2245000-2247500 GCA_019650235.1 Volvox reticuliferus
ACCTGACCTCGGATAATGCTTATTAAGTATCTAGAAGTAATAAGGAATGATTAGCTTGTGATTCAGATAATAGATGGAAGTAATAAGGACGGATAAGCTTCTTATCCAATAAGTCATTACCTGGCCTCGGGTAAAGCTTATCAAGTAACTGGAAGTAATAAGGACTGATTAGCCTTCTATTAGGACATTGATTACCTGACCTCGGATAAAGCTTATTAAGTATCTAGAAGTAATAAGGAATGATTAGCTTGTGATTCAGTAATGCTTATCAGGTAACTGGAAGTCATAAGCTTCTTATCCAATAAGTCATTACCTGGCCTCGGATAAAGCTTATCAAGTAACTGGAAGTAATAAGGACTGATTAGCTTTCTATTAGGAAATTGATTACCTGACCTCGGATAATGCTTATTAAGTATCTAGAAGTAATAAGGAATGATTAGCTTGTGATTCAGATAATAGATGGAAGTAATAAGGACGGATAAGCTTCTTATCCAATAAGTCATTACCTGGCCTCGGGTAAAGCTTATCAAGTAACTGGAAGTAATAAGGACTGATTAGCCTTCTATTAGGACATTGATTACCTGACCTCGGATAAAGCTTATTAAGTATCTAGAAGTAATAAGGAATGATTAGCTTGTGATTCAGTAATGCTTATCAGGTAACTGGAAGTCATAAGCTTCTTATCCAATAAGTCATTACCTGGCCTCGGATAAAGCTTATCAAGTAACTGGAAGTAATAAGGACTGATTAGCTTTCTATTAGGAAATTGATTACCTGACCTCGGATAATGCTTATTAAGTATCTAGAAGTAATAAGGAATGATTAGCTTGTGATTCAGATAATAGATGGAAGTAATAAGGACGGATAAGCTTCTTATCCAATAAGTCATTACCTGGCCTCGGGTAAAGCTTATCAAGTAACTGGAAGTAATAAGGACTGATTAGCTTCTATTAGGACATTGATTACCTGACCTCGGATAAAGCTTACTAAGTATCTAGAAGTAATAAGGAATGATTAGCTTGTGATTCAGTAATGCTTATCAGGTAACTGGAAGTCATAAGCTTCTTATCCAATAAGTCATTACCTGGCCTCGGATAAAGCTTATCAAGTAACTGGAAGTAATAAGGACTGATTAGCTTTCTATTAGGAAATTGATTACCTGACCTCGGATAATGCTTATTAAGTATCTAGAAGTAATAAGGAATGATTAGCTTGTGATTCAGTAATGCTTATCAGGTAACTGGAAGTCATAAGCTTCTTATCCAATAAGTCATTACCTGGCCTCGGATAAAGCTTATCAAGTAACTAGGAGTAATAAGGACTGATTAGCTTTCTATTAAGAAATTGATTACCTGACCTCGGATAATGCTTATTAAGTATTTAGAAGTAATAAGGAATGATTAGCCTGTGATTCAGTAATGCTTATTAGGTAACTGGAAGTAATAAGGACTGATAAGCTTCTTATCCAGTAAGTCATTACCTGGCCTTGGGTAATGCTTCTTAGGTAACTGGAAGTAATAAGGACTGATAAGCTTGATATTCAGTAATTGATTACCTGACCTTGGGTAATGCTTATTAAGTAATTAGAAGTAATAAGGAATGATTAGCTCGTTATTCCTTGCCTCCCTGGAGTGGTGCAGTTACCTTAGGAAATTTCAGCCTTCCTTGCCTCCCTGGAGTGGTGCAGCTACCTTAGGAAATTCCTGATTTCAGCCTTCCCTTCCTGCCTGGAGTGGTGCAAGTACCTTAGGATAGTTTAGTTTACCTTGCCTCTTTGGATTAGTGCAGTTACCTTAGAAAATTTGGGCCTTCCTTGCCTCCCTGGAGTGGTGCAGTTACCTTAGAAAATTTCAGGTTTCCGCCTGCCTTGCCTCCCTGGAGTGATGCTTCTGGATGTTTTCCTTATCCTTTTCAATTGATTTTTAAGAATCTTTAATTATTACTATTCTTATTATTATATTTATAATTATATTAGTATGGTAAAAAAAATTGGGTGGTATACCACCTGGAGCTATGATACCAAAATGTAGATGCATATAGTATGGGACAGTATGTGGGTGGGGGACAGGGGAGTACGACATTGTACGACATGGGCCCCCAAGACCCGACCATGCCCTTTTCACGCGAAAATTTGCCTTCTTTATTATATTGAGCTTCTTATCGGGATTATATCATTATCAATATAATAAAGCTCCACAGAAAGAGAGTAATGTGGTGAGATTCGGGTTCATGAAGCCTTGAAGCTTGTACCCATGCGTGGTGCTCAGTCGACCTCATGAAGTCCAATCAGTTATCTTCCTGATGCCGGAAGATGATATGAACGCTATGATACATAAGGAACTGTGCGTTCCCTGAATGGGATGACTTGTATACATCTCCTAGTGTTGATCAACCTGCGAGAGAGATATACAAGCTAGGACGGTAACTGCACATCAAGCTACTAGCTTGACTGTGATGTTGCCTGCTGGTGAACGGGCTCAACCTACGCGAAGTCTAATCC
>BNCP01000014.1:2265000-2268042 GCA_019650235.1 Volvox reticuliferus
GACCTCGGATAATGCTTATTAAGTATCTAGAAGTAATAAGGAATGATTAGCTTGTGATTCAGATAATAGATGGAAGTAATAAGGACGGATAAGCTTCTTATCCAATAAGTCATTACCTGGCCTCGGGTAAAGCTTATCAAGTAACTGGAAGTAATAAGGACTGATTAGCTTTCTATTAGGACATTGATTACCTGACCTCGGATAAAGCTTACTAAGTATCTAGAAGTAATAAGGAATGATTAGCTTGTGATTCAGTAATGCTTATCAGGTAACTGGAAGTCATAAGCTTCTTATCCAATAAGTCATTACCTGGCCTCGGATAAAGCTTATCAAGTAACTGGAAGTAATAAGGACTGATTAGCTTTCTATTAGGAAATTGATTACCTGACCTCGGATAATGCTTATTAAGTATCTAGAAGTAATAAGGAATGATTAGCTTGTGATTCAGTAATGCTTATCAGGTAACTGGAAGTCATAAGCTTCTTATCCAATAAGTCATTACCTGGCCTCGGATAAAGCTTATCAAGTAACTAGGAGTAATAAGGACTGATTAGCTTTCTATTAAGAAATTGATTACCTGACCTCGGATAATGCTTATTAAGTATTTAGAAGTAATAAGGAATGATTAGCCTGTGATTCAGTAATGCTTATTAGGTAACTGGAAGTAATAAGGACTGATAAGCTTCTATCCAGTAAGTCATTACCTGGCCTTGGGTAATGCTTCTTAGGTAACTGGAAGTAATAAGGACTGATAAGCTTGATATTCAGTTATTGATTACCTGACCTTGGGTAATGCTTATTAAGTAATTAGAAGTAATAAGGAATGATTAGCTCGTTATTCCTTGCCTCCCTGGAGTGGTGCAGTTACCTTAGGAAATTTCAGCCTTCCTTGCCTCCCTGGAGTGGTGCAGCTACCTTAGGAAATTCCTGATTTCAGCCTTCCCTTCCTGCCTGGAGTGGTGCAAGTACCTTAGGATAGTTAGTACTCTTGTTTACTAATTGGCCTCTTTGACTCTAGTGGCAGTTACCTTAGAAAATTTCAGGTTTCCGCCTGCCTTGCCTCCCTGGAGTGATGCTTCTGGATGTTTTCCTTATCCTTTTCAATTGATTTTTAAGAATCTTTAATTATTACTATTCTTATTATTATATTTATAATTATATTAGTATGGTAAAAAAAATGGGTGGTATACCACCTGGAGCTATGATACCAAAATGTAGATGCATATTAGTATGGGACAGTATGTGGGTGGGGGACAGGGGGAGTACGACATTGTACGACATGGGCCCCCAAGACCGACCATGCCCTTTTCACGCGAAAATTTGCCTTCTTTATATATTGAGCTTCTTATCGGGATTATATCATTATCAATATAATAAGCTCCACAGAAAGAGAGTAATGTGGTGAGATTCGGGTTCATGAAGCCTTGAAGCTGTACCCATGCGTGTGCTCAGTCGACCTCATGAAGTCCAATCATTTATCTTCCTGATTCCGGAAGATGATATGAACGCTATGATACATAAGGAACTGTGCGTTCCCTGAATGGGATGACTTGTATACATCTCCTAGTGTTGATCAACCTGCGAGAGAGATATACAAGCTAGGACGGTAACTGCACAATCAAGCTATTAGCTTGACTGTTGATGTTGCCTGCTGGTGAACGGGCTCAACCTACGCGAAGTCTAATCCCTCATATCAGCCTGCGCTATCATCAGATTGCGCAAGCTGCGTAGGAGATACATGTGATTGTCTTCTTTTGCTGTGGATATGGGGCTGAGGGAAACCTCAGAGAGGCCTTGAGGATGGAGTATCGTTTCGCATGTAAGGTCGTCACATCTTGAGACCTTACACTGCCGATTCTCACTGTGCTCTTCTTGAATGGGATGATGCACCTTATGTAGCTGATATCTAGCGCAACCGGGTGCGCTGGGGGCAAACTACACATCGCGACTCTAGTGTGCTTATGCACACTTCAGACAGGCGATATGTCGTCTACTAAGGAGCTACCTGGTTGATCCTGCCAGGTGTCATATGCTTGTCTCAAAGATTAAGCCATGCATGTCTAGTATATCTTCGATACTGTGAAACTGCGAATGGCTCATTAAATCAGTTATAGTTTATTTGATGGTACTTACTACTCGGATAACTGTAGTAATTCTAGAGCTAATAGTGCGCACAACCGACTTCATGGAAGGGTCGTATTTATTAGATAAAAAGCCAATCGGGCTTTGCCCGTTCTATGGTGAATCATGATAACTTCACGATCGTATGGCTGTCATGTCGACGATGTTTCATTCAAATTTCTGCCCTATCAACTTTCGATGGTAGGATAGGGCCTACCATGGTGGTAACGGGTGACGGAGGATCAGGGTTCGATTCCGGAGAGGGAGCCTGAGAGATGGCTACCACATCCAGGAAGGCAGCAGGGCGCGCAAATTACCCAATCCGACACGGGGAGGTAGTGACAATAAATAACAATACTGGGTGCTTTGCATCTGGTAATTGGAATGAGAACGTTTACCTACCCTATCGAGGATCCATTGGAGGGCAGTCTGGTGCCAGCAGCCGCGGTAATTCCAGCTCCAATAGCGTATATTTAAGTTGTTGCAGTTAAAAAGCTCGTAGTTGGATTTCGGGTGGGGCTGTGCGGTCCGCCTCTGGTGTGCACTGCCTGGCTCCACCTTCCTGCCGGGGACGGGCTCCTGGGCTTTGGTCTGGGACTCGGAGTCGGCGCGGTTACTTTGAGTAAATTAGAGTGTTCAAAGCAGGCCTATGCTCTGAATACATTAGCATGGAATAACACGATAGGACTCAATCCTATTTGTTGGTCTGTGGGACTGAGTAATGATTAAGAGGGTAGTCGGGGGCATTCGTATTCCGTTGTCAGAGGTGAAATTCTTGGATTTACGGAGACGAACATCTGCGAAAGCATTTGCCAAGGAGACTTTCATTGATCAAGAACGAAAGTTGGGGGCTCGAAGACGATTAGATACCGTCGTAGTCTCAACCCTAAACGATGCCGACTAGGGATTGGCAGATGTTTC